>JAEIII010038631.1:0-20832 GCA_018905755.1 Drosophila ohnishii | reverse complement strand
CACAGGAACTATAAATAACATAAATAAATAAAGACCTCAATTGTTATTGTTTTTAACATATTCTCTAATTTTAACATATTATTTAAAACATTCATTTTAATTCATAAAACCTGTCGTCAGTTTTTATGAAATTATTAAAATTGTTATAGAAACTAAAAATAAAATATAAACAAAAATAAATTACGACAGTTTTTATTATTTTAACAAATTATGTTTATTATTTAACAAAATGTTTGGAGAATGTTCGGCGAATGGAAGTCACTCTCAGAGAGCTAAATGGAAATTTACACCTGTACGGTTTTTGGAAAAGATATGGATTCCTTTGTTCACATAAGCCCCTTCTTAGCACTAAAAATAGAGGAATATATACGAAATAGTATGTTGATACAGATGGGCATAAATACAGGATAACAATAGAGAGAGATACATGCGCGTAACACTAGGATAACTGGTAATATATGGTGTGTAGTACAGGGTATTCATAACAGTAACATTATCATAACAACTAAGGACTTTTGGCAGCCTTATCGACTATGTGGGATGCAAAAAATAAATGTAAACAGCAGAAAAAAAACAGTTGCTCGACTTGGAAACATATACGAGTTGGCAATACATCTTACGGATTAGGAAACTAACTACTTCTCGGTGGCCGGCGGCGACCCTGCGCCCGTGGTGGGCATGCTGCTCTTGCGCTGCGCCTGCGAGATCTGCACGATCCTCGAGAGCGGTGAGTGGGTGCTGCTGGTGCTGGGCCTCGTGCCCGCCGGCAGCGGCAATAGTCGCTGCGCCGAGGCTGGCACAGACTCCTCTGTGACCCCGCCCACAGCTCCTCCGACCGCTGAGCTTCCGCCGGTGGGCGAGGTGGGCGACAGTTCGCGGGCCAGCGGCGAGGGGCGCAGCGAGAGGCGTCGCTGCAGAGCCGACTGCGAGGAGGAGGAGGAGGAGGACGGCAAGGACTGCTCAGCCAAACTGGCACCAGGTGGTGGCGCCTGGCCCGGTGGAATCTGCAGAGCCGTTGGACGCACACTGAAGCGGCGCCGGAACTTGCTCTGACCGGAAGCGGCAGTCGATGGACCCGACACAGACGGAGACTGCCCCTGGCTGCCGCCTGCTCTCTCGGTATAGCTGGGCGGAGGCTCCAGCAGGGATCTAGCCGTGGAACTTGCTCCTGATCCTGCGCCTCCTACTCCTCCTGCTCCTCCTCCAAGCGGCGACATGGTGCCCACAATTGTGGAGCGACGGGCATAAAGCCTATTGGCAGCTGCCGCCTGCAGGGACCTGGTCTGGTCGCCGGCAAAGAGCGAGAGAATGGGCGGCAGCTGCGGCGGATCCAGCCCCGCGTTGCCCATCTTGCGCTGCTTCCGGCTACCCTTGGCCCCGGAGGCCGTGGCAGCCGCCTGCTGTTGCTGCTGCTGTTCATCCAGCACGGCATGCGTGTGGACCACCTCCAGGGCACGGATCAGATCCGCTATGGTGGTCTGCTCCAGCACATTCATATCCTTTTCGGAGGTCACCGAGAAGATGCTGCTGCGACGCGGTGCCGAGGCCACCGAGGAGGCCGAACCACCGGCCGTGGCCGGGAAGAGACTGCCGCGACGAGCGGCCACCGCTGCCATGGCCGCCGAACCGGAGCCACTGTTGGCCAGGCTGCCGCGTCGCATCTGCATCTGAGCCAGAGCGTGTGCGGTGGGTGGATACATGCTGCCGCGGCGAGCCGAGGGCGCTGGATTCTGGGTGTAGATGCTCTCGCGACGCCGCTTGCCCGCCGCAGCGCGACGTTGATAGGCTCCGCTGGTGGCTCCAGGCGCTGGACCTGCGGTGCCATCTTCCAACTGGAAGCCCAAGTTGGTTAAGCCGCCGCCGCCGCCGCCGCCGGCACTGGCCAAGCTGCCATTCGACTCGAAGGGCGGCGGCGGACCACGACCGTTGCGCAGGTAGGACTGGCTGGAGGCCGCCGTGACCGTGTTGCTGTAGTAGTCCAGCGGCGAGCGGGGCTGTTGCTGCGAGGCAATGCCCTCGGGCACTGACACCACCGACAGCTTGCGCTCCACATCCTGCGAGGGTCGCTTCTTCTGGAAGGGAAACAAGCGACGCAAACCATCCGGCATGGAGAACTTCTTGACGCGTCCCGCCGCCGCCGCCGCCGGTGAAGGCTTCTTGAGCTGCTCCTCCAGGGCATCCGGCTCCAGATGCACCATCGTGGCACCATTGGGTCGCTGCTGGCCCTTGTAGCGCTGATTGAAGGCCTCCTGGATCTGCTGGTTGTCCCCACTCCATGTCCACTCGTTGTGCTGATTGGTGCGCAACGGACGCTCGCTCTGCCAGCGCGGTGCCTCCAAATTGAAGTCGGAGCAGGCACGAGCCCGCTGACGTCGCGGCGTGGAGAACTCATTGACCGTGGAGAAGGACCATTCGCTGGCCAAGATCTGTGAGTCGGAGAAGCCGTGATAGCCGCCATAAAGCGCTGCATCCTCCTGCTCTGCTGGCGGGGGCTTTACGGTGGCCAAAGCACTGACCACCTTGGCCAGCAGATCGGTGGTCTGGCGGTATGCCTCTGCCGTCTCGAAGGTCTTCTCGCGATCCAGTTTGCTTAGCTCCGTGTCGGAGCTGGCGTGAACCATAATGCCGGTGGCATCCTGCTGCTGGGCAGCAGCCAGATCGGCGCAAACGGAGAAGGCACGCTTCCGGCTGGGAATGGGAGCCGGCTCCATGCGATACATGCTGAGATCCGGACAGGAGGCGGAGCGAGGCAGCGTATAGGCGATATCTATGTCGGTGTACACGGGCTGAGAGGGGTTAATGGAGGATTTTTGGAGGATTTTCGGAGGATTTTTTGGGAGGATTCAGCGTGTTCAGTTCAGATCAGCGTGTGATGGATGTGTTTTTGGTGTTGGACATGTAAAGAGAACGGTTTGTATTAGTGTATTCTCAGCGGATTCTCTGTTTATGTGGGGCTGATCTGGGCTAGCACTGTCTATATATATGTAGGATTATCTCTGGTTCTGGCATGGAAGTTGGGGCAGCTCCTTTGTAGCTCTACTTACATCTGGTGCTCTTCTTTTTCTGCTCAGCCGGAGCCTTATTCTTCGGCTTCTTTCTATTTCCCTTTCGACAAAACTAGAACAGAGAACAGCGGGTCTTCATCAGCATCAAACGGAGCAGGACTCTGGCTTGGTTAGCAGGAGGACAACGGAACGAACGGAGTAGAGTGGCTACCGCTTAGTAAGACATGTACGTAGGGGTAAGGGTTAGGACATACAAAAGGGGAAACTCTTTGCTATTTTTGTTAACTTATCATGGTTAGTTAATCCCTTGAAAGGTTTTTAGAAAGGGTTAGCTTTGCTATACTTTAAAAAAAAGATTAATTTGTTATTTCCCGGTATAAATCTAATAAAAAATATTGTTTTCTAAAAAACTCTATGAATGAGTCGAGTTTAGATGCACTTTACGAGCCTTGATTATTCAGTTTATTATATACATCTATGGAATATATATATTCCAGTGCTGGCCCATGAATAATGATCGTCCTCGTCGTTTACCTTCACTTTGAGTATATAGAGCTCGTTGAGCATTCGCCGCAGATAGCCCACATCCTTGGTGACGCCCGTCCAAATGCGATTCTGAGTGGCCTTCAGATTGGAGGACAGCTGCTGCTCCAAATACGCCAGCTTCTTGCTCTGCAATCCTCTGTTCATGCCGTATGTGTCGAATGTGGTTTTTGGATTGAGAGAAGGGATACATATTTGGTTAAGGGCATGCAGGACACGCAACGTAACGAAAGGCAACCCCAAGGGACATGCGATTGGACAGCTACTTACCGGGTAATAAACGTCATGATCATGACCAGGTAGCCCAGGGAGAAGATGAACCACACTATCACAAAGATCTGATAGACCACGAACCAGCCGCCAAACTCCCGAGGCTACAATAAAGAGGGGAAACTAAGCTAAGAAGACAAAGACTAAGACTAAGGTGCAAGAACTCACCTGATTGGGTCCAAAGGTGGGCACATAGTCACCAAAACCAATCGTCGTGGTGGTCACATAGCTGTAGTACAGCGAAATGGAGTAGGGCCAGTTTTCAAAGTAGGTGAACACCCACGAGGGCAGGAGCAGGAAGAGAGCTATGCCCGGTATCAGGGCAATTACCACCGTGGTGATTAGGCCCAGTTGCGGCGGCACATAGTGCATGTCGGTGGACATTTTGTACTTTTTGTAGCGCCTGTAAATAGCCTCAAACTGCAAAGAGAAACGAAGATGGATTATTAATTGTTATTATTATTATTAATTTTTATTATTATCCTCGCTCACCGTTCGTCCAAAGTACTCGCCCAGGCCGGCAAAGAGTATTCCATTGACGGGTATCCCAATCACCGAGTACGCAATCATGATCATCCGGCCGGCAAAGGTGGTCGGCGATATGTTGCCATAGCCCACCGTGGAGCACACGGTGAAGGCAAAGAAGAAGGCATGGTAGAAGGTCCAAGTATATGGTATATCGTGCTCATCCTTGGTGTAATCCGTCACCGGCTTGCCGCAATACTCCGTTATCCGCTCAAGAATCTCGTTCTGTGTGCTCACATTCTTGTCCGAAAGCTCCTCTAGGAGATAGGCTGTAAAGATAGAGAGAGACGTAAAATAAATAAAATTAAATGTAATGCCCGATGGGGCGTGAAATCAAATTAAATCTAATTGATCGCCCATTATATGTCAGTTCACGTGTCTATCCGATCCGGAAGCTAACCTTCCACTTTCCGCTTTCCGCCGTAGAACAATGGCCATAAAAGAGGCCGAAAAAAAAGCCCCAAATTGATTCAACGCGACGCTTCCTCCCGTTACGTTTTCCGAGATCACTGATCCGCCACAAGGTAGTGACCAGTGACCCTACCCCCGGCCGACAGAGTGCCATATTTTACACTAAAGCAATCGCAGCCCTCGTCTCCCGCATCCACACACTGATCGTAATGAGCTCTCGGATCGTACATCACGATCACAATCACGATCATGACCTGACCCGGACGACGTTGCTCCGGTTGATTGAAATGCGCTCAGTGCGAGATTTTTATCCGGCGGCAAATAAATTGTGAGATCGTGAGACAGACACTCGGTCTTGCTGTAGGTCAGAAATTCAGAGCTTCGATCGGATTTGAGTTCTCGGAAGACGTGAAACTCGAGTGCCAGGGAAGTTTCAAGTATACCAAAATGATCTAATAGAATGGGTTATCTACAGGCTGCTCTATCAGCTTCTGATATAACCAAATCATGGATCGATTGGCCGATTGAAAAATCTATTAGAAAACAGAAAACGATCGCTTTGTGGGCTATCAGCAAATGTGAATTGCTTTTCCATTCATTCAATCTCCCCACAGCTTCGTTGATGTTATCAGACACTCGGGCCAGATCGAGGCCATTCTAACCTTTATGGCCAAGTTCATCAGAGTCGAGTCTGCCAGCGGCTGCAATCATTCAATAAACCCCGAACCGTAAGGTTCCTGAGGGTAATCTTTTAACGAATTGCATAATTCAATAAATGCGGAGGCAGAGATTCCACTCAGATCTGCACTCTCTCACCACTCACAACGGGACACAATTGGGGGCAATTCAGGCGGCATTAACGTCAAATAGTCACCATAAATCCGCCATATAAGAGTAGCCGGAGTGAACAGAACAGAACGGAACGGAACGTAACGAGGCACCAGCTGTCACTGTCACAGTTTAATCGCCTTTGTGGTCCGGGTCCCGGAATCTTGATTGCCGGCAATTTGTTCATAGAAGTCGATCATTATCTCGAGTTCTTGCAAGTCCTCTCGACTTTGTGCATGGGTTGGATTCCGTGAATTCCACAACGGCCATTTACTCTGATTATCTCGCTGATTGACTGGGGGCGATGGGCCCCGGAAAAGTTTGTGTTTGTTGCAAACAAATTGATAAATTAATTTAATTAAAGCCCGACAGCTGCACAAATCATCCGAGGTCGAGGTCGAGGTGCATCTCAAAGAGAAATATATTAAATGGAAAAGATGATAGAACAAGGGTTAATAGGTTTCTAATCATAGGAGGTTACCTATAGGTTTATGAGTCCTTATCGCTACCAATCCATCTATTCCTTAAGCCCTAAGAGCTCTGTAAACACTGTTTAAGAGTCATAACATTCTAGGTAATTCTCTTTTTCATATCCAACTTTCTTTGACATCCTGTTCTGCTGTTTACTCACCCAGTAAAAATAGAACAAAAATTAGCATATAAGCCTGGTTATGACTTGTATAGTTTCTGTGTTAATTGATACCCCAAAATTCCCGCTTGTCATTGGGTTTTCAAATCGAGGAGCTTAATGCCAAGTGACCTTGTTTAACTCTAATAAGAATCAAAGTTCCAAACTGAAATCACTGGGTGGATTATCCACTGATCACTCACTCTATTTTCAAAACAAAACAATAAAAGCTTAGCTCCCAGATCTTTACCATCTGGGAGTTCCCTTCCTTGGCGGTGTCATTGTCATCGCTTGGCCAGTTAGAGTTACCTTATCGGGTGTCAAGTGGCTCAAATACCATCATTATCACATGTTTGTGGACACTTGAAAGTCATCGGCATGGTCATAGTCATAGTCATAGCCGATTGTCCGACTTTTAACCAATTCAAGTGTTACTTTCGTTGTGTTCTGGCCGAAGTCGTTGGCAGTGATTAAGGTGACTTACTGCCTGCTTACATATGCATACAAATAGCGAGACATGACAAGTGCCGGGGTCCAATTGCGGATACCCAGGGCATTAGTTGGGGGGCTTAAAAGGCCTACGATATCGCGATCGTATCATTTTGAGCAAACTTGGCCAGCTTTTGACTCTCTGATCGCTTAGAGATCGAGAAAGCCTTTGCATGATCCAAGCCGTTACGATTTCCGCACGTCTTGGGTCGATGGTTACTAATTAGAGCGTTTATGGGTTATTTATTCGCGTAGTTAGCACATTTTATGTGCTGTTTAAATTTGGATTTATTGCAATTGAAGAGGCATAAAAATAAATACATCCGAGACTTCGCGTCTATATAATCGCGATCAAACTGTGTGAGGAGTATACATATGTGTTGGAATATAGGGGTTTTTGGAGTGGGTTTTGAGCGGGATTTAGATCAAATCCAGAGTTCCAAATCCCGAATTTAAAAACCCACAAAAATTTCAATATAAAAAAAAACCTTTTATACATTAATTTAACCTCCTTAAGTGGTTCTTTCGTTTGATATAATCAACATCCCTGATTGACCCAGACTTGTGCTGGTCGTAAAGCTCACACTTTCTCGAATTTACGCACGTTTTGCCAAAAATATATTATGAATTTCATTTACAGTCTTGATTGTCTGCTAACTTGTCAGTCTATGTTTACCATTTAACATGTTATTTTTTTAGGAACAATCTTTATAAGGCTGGTAGTTTCCCCATTCGGACTAGGCTCTATGATGACTGCATCACTTTATACCAAGGATCTAAAGCTAGAGGCTTCAAACTTTCAAACTTTCCCACCTTATAACACCTCGGCCTTCATCAACATCAAGTGGGTGGCAAAGGTTTAGCGGTCTAGACTTTCTAACCAAATCGTGGGCGACCATTTAGTTTGGTTCGCAGTGGGATATCACATGCTCTTAACCGTATATATCACGTGGATTTCTTATTTCTGGCTAGATATCATCTAGTGTTTTATAGTCTCTCACCCACCGTTGATCTCGATGCGCTCCTTCAGCTCCTCGGCCCGTGCCTCCTTCTCCTCCCCGTGCTCGATGTGGTAATAGATGGCGGCCCCGAACATCAGGTAGGATATGTAGAAGATGAGCAGCAGGATCCATCGGTTTGGCGACATGCTCTACCTGCAAGGACAACAACACTAACGGCTATAATGGATGCCAGGATGCCAGGATGCCGGCAAATGGTGGGTTAGGTTAAGGAACAATTGGAATCGGATCGAAGGCGCTGTTGTTTCTTGTTGTCTGTCGTTATTTATGGTTGTATCGCTGCTAATCGGAGCTTGATTGCGATTGCTCAAGTGGTGGCCAGTCAGTCGCCTTAGCGTTGTTGTCTCTATATATATATGTGGTATATAGGTGAGAGCAGATACCGGACAACACGATTCTGTTGCTCTACTGTTTAAATTTTTGGGTCTATGGGTATAACCTGAAGATGAGCCTCATGGGTAAAGCCTTAACTTAAATTCATGGGAAATCTTTAAAGCCTAAGAAGTGCTTAAATCAAAAGACTTGGAGTTTAGGGTCTAACAGACCATTTAAAGTCTCATTTTATGTGAATATTTCTTATATTTATATAGAGAACCAGGCTATCTGTGCAGCCGGTCTACCTTTCAGTGGTGTTTTCCTTTTGGAAAAGCACGCGCTTGCCTACTCCTGGCTAGATCGCTTCATAGTTGCTGCTGGCAACGTCATCGCCACTGCCCAGGCTTACACCTATTGACACTTCTAATCATATCTCCCTCCGGGTCGGACCGCTGCGGGGCATTGCTGCTAATTTTCCACGATTTGTCGCGCGGTGCAAAGTAGTCCGCTAACGATTAGCGACCGCCGCAGACGTCGCCCTCTTCCCAGCAGCGTCCAAGTAACTCCCGGGTGTCTTATCTCTGGGTGTCTTGGGATCAGGGGGCCAGGAGTCCGGGACTGCTGTGGGTGTCAACCGATGTGCCGCAATGCCAATTAGCGAACGCGAATGCAAAAAAGCAAACAAAAAGTTGACAAAACCAAGTTCCAAAAAGAAGAAAAAAAAACTTAAAGCAGGTGTCAAATGTTTGGAGTGTTTAGCTTTAGTCATTAGCTAATGATTAGAGTCCTTAAGTCGGAACAAGATCATAAAGATATTCTAGTTTTTAGATTTTTAGCTAATTCCATTTGGTAATACTTCATTTTTAGACCAAATTGATAATACTCCACGACTCTATGATGAAATTACTTCAAGTCGAATGGCTAAAGTTATTACCAAACCATAAATGGCATTAGTCAGGCAACTGATTGGTTGCTAATGGGCGATTGATGATGGTGAAAGTTCTTACAATATCGTAAAGATAAACGCTTAAGTCATCGACACTGCTGGTTCTTACAGTATCATAAAGATAAAGACGGTACCGTCGGTCGTCGCCGTGTTCGCCCTAATGAGTTCATGTTGGGGTAGTTCGTGTGTGGACCCTCATACAAGGTGGAATCCCCCGCGCCCAGATTCTCACGTGAATCGACGACGTCTAATCTTCGGTCTTAAGTTCGGTTAGATCGCATTTATTTTGTACCTCCGCCGTATCTGTATCGATAAAGACTCTTCTCATTACACGCCTGATTACATTGGGACAATTCGGAATTGTTTATTCCCGCTGTTCTAGTCAAGTGATCGCCGCTGATAACGATTCTTCGCTGTTTTAATTATTATTATCGGGGTTCTTTATTGTATAATTTCTATTAAATTATCTGTGGAGTAAGTGTTGTTTTTTCTTCTCTCCCGTTTTCGCATTTTTTGCTTCGTTGCTTCGACAATAATTTGTTAACAATAAAAACTACAAAATCGCCGTCCATTGGGCGCGTTCCTCGAGCACTGACTGGCGCTGGCGATGACGCCGTTCAATGGAAGTCTTTTCATTTATTGTGTTTCCTTTTTTCTTTATGTTTTTATTTATTCCGAACAAACATTTCGATGACGCTCTGTGTTGCCAAACGATCTTTTTAACGCTTTTTTTTTTATTTTTGGTTTTGGTTTTTTGTGGGCTTGCCCCCCGGTGGAATTCTTTGCGAGTGGAAATTTCTGCCGAAAAAGCTTGGCGGAAATCAGCAAATTAAAGCAAAATTTAAGATAAAAAAATGTTCATATTTAAATTTAATAAATTTGATATTTTTACTAATTCTAAAAATATAGATCAGGAACTCCTTGTACCTATTATTTTACCTACTTTTATACAGATTTTTCTTCCATATTCCCCTCAAAAGACCTTCGAGGCGAAAACATTGAAATTTCGCGCTCACCCACGCCCCGTGTCGTAAATCCATAAAATGGACCCAATCTTTATCAAGCCGAACCCACAGTCGAACCCAAAATCACAAAAGAAAACAATAATAACAATGATAAACATTCGATGATCATGTAAATGAATCAAGTCAATGTTTGACGTCAAGTGGAGTGTAGACAACAGAACATTTAATATGGCAATAAAATCGTTTACTAATTGATAACCCACAGACTCCATTTCATGGCGACCGTGCTCGAAATTAAGATCGGGGGCAATTGCTGAAAATAACCAAAGGATCGATCGGATGATCACGATGATCAGTTGACCTCCTCGTGAATTTCCCAAACTGAGAGAGATGATCAGAGCCTTCCATCGGTTACGTGCAGAATTGGGGGATAACTCCCGGGCCTCTTATGCAGTCGCCGTAGTCGTATGTATATTATGTGAAACAAAATTATTAAATACAAAAATATTTACATATACCGACGCTAAATAGTCGTATAATCGATAATAAATAGCGGCGACTGCAAAATGAACACGTTTAGTAAATAATCGCAAAAGTTGTCGAGCGTCAAGAGCCGTGCTTTATTTCTCACTTGCCCCGGAACGAGCAAGAAAAAAAAAAAAAAATTAAGGCGAGGAGAGGTTTGTGGAAAATCTCGGTGGAAAGGAACAAGAATCACGGGCATTGTCTCTCTGGCCGGAGGGAGTCTGAAATCGAAAATCTGGAAATCTGGGTGGAAATACCAGACAGGCCTACGTCTCAGGCTGATGAGGCTATTGGGTGCTAATGATGACATTGTTTTACAAGCCGGGCGGAGCGATGATTAATTGAATTGTGATCTATCAATGTCGCATGTCTCGTCTCCTCCGTCGCTGTCTATGACGATTCATAGTCTTGGTACTCCTCCTTCTGCGGTGATAAGACTACGCGTCAGAGCCCACAGCTAAACACGGCAATTAATAACTAACAGTTTGAAATTCTTTTGCTTGAAAAAATATAAAGAACTAAGAACTGGAATCAAGTTCAACACGACATGGTCTTTGAATAGTTGAAGAAGGGTTTTTCCTTAATCCAAAGGGAGTGCTTGACTCCCTTAAGAGGCTTGAACTTGTGAACTTTTTTTGAACTTCTTTCTTCAACAGGTATCATTTCCGCTACCAATTTCATGGTAAATGTATGATTATGTTATGGAAGAGTTCTGGGTAATGCGTATTCCCTAGTGGCTTGGTGCGTATTAAAGAAGCTCAACTGTTAGTCACTCGGTCACATGTATCACCCACACCTTACCCTACCAACTGGGTAACTGACTGACTTACTGCCCGACTGACTGACTGACTGATTGACGGACTAACGAGGATCACTAGCGACTCTGGGACCATATTTGTTTATAAACAAATGCCGAAAAGCGCCCGCTAAATGATGGATGAAGCGGTGGGGCAGCAAGTGGCAATAAGCCTAAAACAATCGCAAGACGCCTTGAGCCCTGCCTGCCAGCCAGCCAATCGACTGATCGATAACAGAGGCAACCGTTATAGCTCTGGCTAACGGTTAATTCCGCCTGGGTGCGCGCGTGTTTGTATTGAGTTTTGCATATGGCAACAACAGTTAAGCAAACACTCTTGCCTAGCGAAACAATTTCGTTAATTAAATGCATTCAGCGGATCGGTTCATTCATGCTACAGATACACAGATACAGATACTTGGGGGGTCTATGGCACAGATTGATTGATCGGATTAAGAGCAAGCACTGGGGGAAAAAAAATACGAAGCCCTAAAATCCACACCAAAATCGAAAATGTACCTAAATTATTTAAATTTAAAAGTCAAACACTCATATCGTAAGAAATTTGAATCAGAACCGTTTGATATTTAAAAAATTCAGCAGCACTTATACGAAATATTCGAAAAACCGATTAATATTCACTTTTTTTTTTACAAATATGTAGTATTTAAAAGATAATATTCTACCAAGATTTTCCACATAAACACACATATATTTTCTATATATTTTTTACCCCACAGGAGAACTGTAAGCTTTAACCTGTGCACTACACAATCGCTCCGTTTTCGATTTCGGATTCGCGACGTGCAATTAACTGTCCGTTTCGGACTTTCTTCGTGTCCCACTCAGATAAGCCGCGGACCAAAAAAACAAGGTGACCACAACAACAACAACGACAGCAGCAACAGCACGGATGGCGATAATGTCTGCACTTCAGTGAACTGTCAGTCCAGCACTGCTTTCTTAAATAATTAATTAAATTAAATTTATATTTTAAAATTCACACTGAGATCCGCTCCGATTCCTCTGTTCCTCCAACTTCTGCCTTCCAGTTGCACTCTCAGGACATACCCGCACTCAGAAATATTGGTTAAAAAAAAAAAAAAAAACACTCAAAAGGCACCGTTGTTTTCTTCGCAATCCTTCGCGTTTTTAAGTCCAACGGGCGTGGGTGGCAAGTAGGCGGAAAATCGCGAAAAATCAAAGAGAGAGCTGAGCGATCGCGTCCCAGGACCGTTACCGTTAAGCGGCGCACGCTGAATTGAAGCGCTGCAGGCACTCGGTTGACACTTTTTGTTAACGGTGACGGCGGCGGTGACGTCGCTCCGTCGCTTCTCGGTTCCCGTAACCGTTCTGATTTATGTAAATGGAACGCTCCAAGCTCACGTCTGCTCCCAGTCTCTGCCGGCGCAGGCGTCGCCGTCAGCGTCGCTGCCCTGTCCGCGAACCGCTATTCCAGTTGCTCTTCTTTCCGTTTCTTTTCCTCCTCGCCTTTTTTTTGGCACCTTCCAGCCAAGCTTGGCTTAGCCGTCTCCTTCTTTTCCTGCACTTTCGAGCGGGACAAAGCAGGAGGAGGGGAGGGGAGCAGGAGGAGCGTCAAAGGAGCTGCGACACGTTCCGCGACGCCTCCATCATATGACTGGCAACAAAAACATGGCAAAAACACGGCACGGCACAGAAACTGAATCGAAAAATCCGCGAGTACAGCACTCGAAAACAAATCAGAGCAGCAACGACGGAGAATGCAGAGCGGAAAAGCTCGGAAACGCACGGTAAACGGTATGAAACGGCAAAGCGGAGCGAACGAGACGAAAGCGAACGCGGTATTAAG
Organism: Drosophila ohnishii; assembly: GCA_018905755.1. Lineage (NCBI taxonomy): Eukaryota > Metazoa > Arthropoda > Insecta > Diptera > Drosophilidae > Drosophila > Drosophila ohnishii. Next base: position 7,736 of record JAEIII010038631.1, on the reverse strand, counting down.
TGTAATTGTCCCACCTCCTTTAACTGCCGATCGTCGTCGTGCTTCTGTATGCGTGCGAGTGGAGATCTCTAATCCGGCGCTCACTCACTTTTGAGCTCTTTGCTCTTCGCCGGCTCCAAAGAATAAGACAGGTCGAAATCACTCAAGAATCGCTCGGCTTTCGCTGCTTTCGTGTGTGTGTGTGTGTGTTTGTGAGTGTGGGTGGTTGGAAGGAGAGCCCCCGCCCTCGCCGCACCATCGCGCATCCCTGCACTAACTAAACTAAACTAAAACTACTAAATCAAGTCGAAATGGCGATCGGCAAACGGCAACTACGAACAACGCCCCCTACCACCCCTTGAAACTCCCACAAACCCATCGTCGCGAAAAGTAGTGATATTTTTTCGTGTGCTACATTTAATCACTGCTACCACTGGAATACGGTGGAATACAGTGGAACGATTCGTTGGAAAGAAGGAACGCAAGTGAGTGAAAGTGAGAAGGAGACATCACTACTATCCTTGTTGCCTTTTGTTGGTTATTTAGTTTATGCTTTTAAATAAGGTAAGTGTTTGTCTACCTTAATATAATATTTATAAATGCACGTAAATAGAAATAAAATGTTCCTCTATCAGTATTATTCTTCAATTGTTTAGCTTGTCATAAAGTCAGATTGCCCCCAATTTCCAGAATTGGTTTCACATTTAAATAGATAAAGTTTAACTTTATCAAACCTGACCTTGAAAATATATTTATTATCCAGACTCTTTTCTTCAGAACTAATCAGGTTAGACAATGATTCACAATTTTTCAGTGACTTTCCCAAACCATCCAAATAATAACCTTGATTGATTGTGTAGTAAAATAAATAATTGTTATAAATATTTCCATGGAACTGTAAAATATGGTCGTGACATACCCATTTTTTCTTTACGTCAAAGAAGCTAAAGGGCTAAAAGCGAGTTAGTAATAATTTTCCATTAAGTATATTCAAAGTTATTTTTATTATGAGTATTCCGCATTATTTATTATCTCTATTGTAAAACAATAATCTTTGAATTGATCGTATTTTTATCATATCATCTTGTATATTTTTTGGTATAACGATTCTTATTGTATTAATTATCTTATTGATCAATTTCTTACCATAACCGTTATCTCTGCTATATTATACCGAAGATGACAATTATTACCCATTTTAAACCACTGTCTGCTCTGATTTTTCCATTCGATCGGCATTAGCCACCGACGACGACTTTGGCAGAAAGTACGGCAAATGCAGGCCGGAGNCCCCCACCCAGACCCAAGTGGGCGCCCGGCCTATCCCAGAAGAGAACACACCTAGTACCTACACGTTGCGTTGTGACAATAACAACACACAATTTGTCTACGGATTTTAGTGCTTTATGACGGGCACTAGGCACCGGGGCACTAGGCACTAGGCACCGGGGCACTATAGCAGACAGCAAACTTTAACGTTGTCAACGGCAGCCGTCGAGCCACCCACCGCCACACCCACTGAAGCCACTGAAACACCCCGGAACCCCCTCTCGATTTACTTACCTTGATCTTGGGAGCTTACAGGGCCTGATCCTGGGGGCCAGCGTGAAAAGTCTTCACTGTCAATGCCAATGTCAATAGTGAAAAATGTAAATTTTTGATTACCAAATGAGGTCTGGAGTTCTTATGGAGGGGCTTTAGGTATACTTAAGGTACAACACATTGTTTCTATAGGTAAAAACTACGAGAAATAGGAGGCACACTAAAGTTTTCACTAGTTTTTTATGTGATATTATGTATATTAAATTCATTCCATCATTATATCTATGGGTTATATCCGGAAATCCAATCCTTGGAAAACTCTTTTTAATTATCTCCTTTTCTTCTACAACTATCAGTCTCAGGATCTGCTTTTAAAATCAAATTAAAAATATCAAACTATTATTTTCAGAAGATTTATGTGGACCAGAAGAAAGTCTAAAGATCCCTGTGTTCCACCGTGCAGGTGCAATCACTGCAAAACGGACGACGCCGAACCGCGATCGAGAGCAGGGCAAGTATTGTACAAGTACTCATCATCATCAACATCAGAATTGAGTTATCGCCTCTGCTCCATATTCTATATAGTCTCCCGCCGATCGATTTCTGATTTTGCGAGCGGAGAAAGCTCCCCGGAGAGCACACGGAGGAGATAGCCACCCGGGGGCATCGCCAGTGACAATGATAGTGTTGATAACAAGCGCGCCTCGAGTGCTTCGCTTTGGATAAGAGTAAGCGAAGCTTTAGCTCGCCGAAAAGTAAAACTCACGATCTGAGGAGAGTGAGAATTTGGAGCAGTGTTTGGCCATGACACCTGGAATTTGATGATGCGGATGATGACTTACCTAAGTGCCCCAGTCTACACTGGGAATACATATATGTTTAAAGAGCTTAAAAGTAACTAAAATTAAAAATGTTATTTGATGGGAACTATAGTTAAGGTTTCTTCCTAGAGATTATAATTTAGAATTCATTTTATATAATTAAATGTATTCCCCTTTTCAAGATATTTAAATGTATTTGTCCCAGTGTTTCCACCGGGAACCAGATCTCCCTGAACTATATTATATCTTATATCTCCCACGTCATAGATCGTAGTACCTCAAGCCACTGAGTTTGCTCCTCAAATCAGAGCAGGCAAATACAACTCAACGAGGTGCTAAAAGATCCCATTTGTGCTCGATCAGTGGAGCCTTTAATTGGAAAGATAAGCTATATATGTGAGTACATTTATGTATCGCAAAAAGTGCGAGGTTTTTTTTCTTTAGACTGAAGAGAGATCCGGAGAGAGAACTGCACACCCAAGGCCCACACAGAGACTCCTATTTAAATTGGCAACTGATTCATGGGGGCGCATTAGGCCAGGTTGATAAGCATAATTAATTACGCCGCTAGCCAGCCAGCCAGCTTTGATGTATCGACGGAACCGAACCGCCCTCCTCCTGGGCTCGCCTCCTGTCAACGCAAAGTGGCCGCCACAAATCCAAGTGTATTTAAATAAATTCAAATGAATTGTAATTGATGGTATACCTGGCCACCGGGCCCACGGAAGGTATTTCCCGACGAATCATGGGTCGCTGTCTTGCAAGTCGCCGATTGGAAGAGTTGGAATGTTTTGCATGACATCTGCTGGTGATGATTTGGGCGCCCAATCAATTATGGAGGTGATGGATGTAGAACTTCAAACATACACTTATCCATCTAACTGCATTCCGCTTGTCTGTAATTGAATCAAAGTAAACAGCATTTTCCACTTGATGAATGGCAAAGAAATCCATCATCATAGTATGGAATTCAATGGAAATTAATAACTAAATGAGATTAATCTGTTATATTCTATTTTAAAGCCTTCATTTTCGGTGAATCGGTAAGTATTGCTCTCGTTTTGGCGTTCATTTACTCGTATAATTATCTGAGAAATCATTTTAAATATCGGCTATAACAGCTATTATACAAAATATACAAACGATTTGGAGGACACACGAGGAGGAGGACTTTCAGCTATTTTTGCTTAGCAAATGAACTATGTTGGCGATCATCCGACAGCCGTTCTTGTGGTGCAACAGGTTGAGGCACGGATCCCGTATCTTCTCCTCCAACAGCTTGATCAGCTCTGCCCGCAGGCACTGCACCATCTCGGCCGTCTCATGGTCGTGGGCCTTCAGTATAATCCAGCCGCTTTCCAGCAGAAACAGGAAATCGCCGTCGTGCAGCTCCACCTTAAAGTCGCTGCCGGCGAACAAAACCATGGCGATGAGCGGCAGCATCGAGCAGTCCCGTATGTAGATGGCACTGGTGCGCACTTTCTCCTGGTAGACGAGGAAGGGTGCCTGAAAGACGGCCACCTGCGAGTTAACCGATGAAGGATGTATCTTCACATAACCGTCGCCGCGGGTCTTGAAGCGTAAATCCTGATGGCTCGGCTCACGGGGCACGGCACCGCCGGCTGTCTGGACATAGACACGCTCCGGAGTCATTATCTTGACGATATTGGGATAAAGGGCGGCGCAGAGGAGCGAAGTCAACAGACGGTTATTGTCGCCATTGTGATTCTGCTCCACGCCAGTCAATTGCAAAATATTGTCGCTGGCATTCTTACGCCGCCGAGGCACATCGATGGGCACAAACCCAATGGAGACGAGCAGCTCCAGATACTGGTACTTGAGGTCGGCTATGGTCTCGAGCGTGTTCAGGGACAGGAAGTGTTCGCTGGCATAGTTTCTGCTGGCCGCAAAGTTCCCCCGCCGCGCCACATCCAGCCATTTCTGTGGGGGATTGAAGATTTAGAAGAAAGGACTAAAGGAAAGTGGGTGGAAAACTCACCCTGTATGCATTTAGGACAGTGAGGTGATCACTGTTTCCCATGGCAAACATCCGCTTGCACTTGTCCGCCTCCGTTCGCTTGTTCATCGGACTCACAAACGGCGACTTGTTGCCCAGGCAGGCGGCTATGGTCAGCACGCTGTCCAGGCACTGGAAGATGGCCCCGTACAGCATTAGCTTGCCGATGCGCACGTCCACGGGCAGGGCGGCCAGATGATGGCCCAGCGGCGTCAACTGATCATCGGCATCCAGGGCACCCACATCCCTCAATCGGGTCAGGGCACCCAGCACACTGTCCTCCGTGGGCGCCTCCAGAGTCTCCAGCAGAACGGACAGCGTGTTGCGGGAGGCGAACATCTGCAGGGTCTTGATGCGTAGCACAATCTGCTCGAGCGGCACTCGCTGAATCTCCGGCACCGGCTGTCCCAAGATGTGGTGGCTGTACCGGTAGCTGGTGTACAGATGGATGCACACACCGGGCATCACGCGACCGGCTCGACCCTTGCGCTGCTTGGCGTTGGCTCGGGAGACCCAGACCAGGTCCAGCGACTCCATGTTGCGATTCGAATCGAAGCACTTCTCCTTCATCAGGCCACAGTCCACCACGAACACACAGTCGTCGATGGTCACCGAGGTCTCCGCAATGTTCGTGCTGAGCACAATCTTTCGCTTGCCGGGCGGCGCCTTCTTGAAGACCAGCGACTGATCCTCGCCCGACAGGGATGAGTGCAGCGGCACCAGGATGAACTTGCCGGCGCGGGGCGAGAAGAGGGCGTTATCCAGCAGGGAATCGTGGACGGTTTGAATCTCCCCGAAGCCGGGCAGGAAGATGAGGATGGTGCCCTCGCGGGGCCAGTCGTGGGAGCCCTCGACAATGTATTTGAGCACGGATTCGATGAGTTCCGGGTTGATGGTCATCGGCTCCATCAGGTAGATGCTTTTGCACGTGGGCTTGCTGTATTCTGAGGGAGTTAAGGATAAAGGTTAAGTTAAGGAGGCTACGGAACCGGAGCAGACCGGAGCAGACCGGAGCACTTACCCGCATAACGCTGATAGGTCTCGGCCAGGGTTAGCTTCTCGTCCTTGATCTTCTTGCCCGGCGCCTGACCCGAGGCCTGGACATCGGCATACTCCAGCTCCCGCTCCAGCACCTCCTGCTCCTGCTTCTTGAGCTTGCGACAGTACTTGGTGTCATACTCCATCACAAAGCCACTCATATCCAGTATGTCCTCCAGGAAGAGCTGCTGCACGGGAAAGGTGCGTCCCGGTATATCCAGCACGGGCGCTCCGCCAAAGTAGTCCGAGAAGAGGGCGGCATTCAGGGTGGCCGACATGAGGATCACCTTGAGATCCTTCCGCTCCCTCAACAGATTCTTGAGGATGAGCAACAGAAAGTCGGATTCCTCGGATCGCTCGTGCACCTCGTCCACAATGACATGCGTGACGCTGCCCAGCAGCGGATCCGAGGCCAGGCGACGCAACAGGATGCCTGTGGTGCAAAAACTAAGCCGCGTGCTCGCTGAGATCTTGTTCTCCAGCCGGATCTGGTAGCCCACCAGCTGGCCAATACGATCCAGACGCTCGGCAGCCACGCGCTCCGCCACTCCGATGGCCGAAAGGCGACGCGGCTGTGTGCATATAATCTCTACGTGGGGCAAACTCTCCTTGGCGGGCAGCTGGAGGGCGCGGAAGAACCAATTGTCCAGAATGAACTGCGGCACCTGGGTGCTCTTGCCGCAGCCCGTCTCTCCGGATATCACCACCACCGGCGAGCTCTCAATCAGCGCCAAAATACGTTCGATTTCGGCAAAGGCGGGCAGCTGTTTCCGACCATCGATGACCTTCTGGTAGCGCTCCTCCTTCCGACGCTCCACGAACTGCTGCAGCAGGCGGCGATTCTCGCGGGCCTGTGCCTCGGCGTTGCGCTGGTTGCCACCCTCATTCCGGGAGGTCTGCCCGCGGGCGTAGTGTGTGGGCTTCACGGCCTGCTGATCCTCGCCATCCAGATCCTGGCCATTGCCCTCCGGTTCGTCGTGAAAGATCGAGCGCTTGGGTGAGGGAAAGGCAGCCGTGTCCAGGTGTCCAGCCAGCTCTTCGTTGGACTGCAACAGGTCACAGATGCTATACACACAGGGTATTCCATCCCGGCAGATCTCCCTGGCCTCGCGGTACAGGTGACGGGCGTAGCGCAGGCGCAGCTCGTGCGGTATGTCGTGGCAGGTGGTCTTCAGGTAGACAAAGGGCGCCTCGTATGGATACCGGCTGCCGGGCGGAAAGCGCACCTCCACATGGAACCACAGCTCATTGTCGTTCTCGTCGACACCATCACCTTTTTTGGGGGCCACCTCCTTTTCCATGGGCTGCGGTGGCAGGTGGGCAAAACGGCACTTGGGACCAAACCGGCAGGTTCCATCGCGATCAAAGTTCCGACACCGTTGCGGCGCCTTCTTCTTCTTGTCCAGCGCCGCCTGGGCAGCGGCAGCAGCGGCCGCCAGGACCGCCTCCCGGGCCTTACGCACCTCCGAGGGACTGTGGGCCAGCAGATGATCGATGCGGAACTTGAGGTTCCACACGCGGTTATGTTCGCGCTCCTCGTACGCCTTGTCGTATATGGATTCCAGGGCCTCCTTCTCATCCGCCCGCATGTCCAGCAGCTCCGCTTCGCTGGGTGCCTCCAAATGGGTCTGCTCCGTTTCCGGGACACGCATATAGCGGCGGTAGAGCAAAAGCAATGCAGCCTCTGTGTCGCCGGAGCAGTGATCGTACGCCTCCAGGCAGTGGACGGCCTGGAAGCCATAGTTCTCCAGCTTGGCCAGGGCATAGCGACGCAGGCGGTCCCCGTCGCTGTTGTCGCCGCGGCTAGCGCTCACACCCTGGACGCTCTGCACCATCAGGGTGCCGCGATCCTGCCAGTACGAGTGCTTCACCCCGTGACCGCCTCTGCCGCGATCCTTGTACTTGCTGATGTCGTCCAGCTTGAAGTCCGGCCCGTGGATCGAGCGCAGCGTGTCCATGGTCATCTGGCGGGCCTCGTCGTTCAGCCGGAGGACATGCAGCTCCGTCTTGCGGGACTTGTTGTCCGCCTGCGATTTGGGCGCTGCGGGCACGTTGCTGTAACGAGGGATTCGTGGGTGACATTCAGTGGATTTGCTTGTACTCTGTGTAAGGGTGGGGGCACTCTCTACTCACGTGGTGCGGACATCGCTGGGGCTGCGCAGGAAGCAGTCGTCCATGTGCTGGCGCGAGGATTCATCCATGTCCGTTGTTCGGGGGGGTAAGGTGAGGTAAGGTAAGTCAGGTAAATTTCACAACAAAACGCCGAACGTCAGTGTGGCCGTGTTGGCTTTGGTGAGAAATACCCCTCTAAGGCAGAATGGGTCATACTATTCACTGAG
>JAEIII010038628.1:0-31082 GCA_018905755.1 Drosophila ohnishii | reverse complement strand
ACGAAGCCCATGCAAATTGTTTTTGTTTTTTTTTGACATGCACCAACAAATCGGACTCGGTGGGAGTTCGGGTATCCGAAGGGAGTTCGGGTTCAAGTAGCAGTCGGCAGAGCGTCGATTCTGTCGACGTCGCAGTCGGCGCGTTGATGAATTGTTGATGAAAATGCCTATTGATGAATTGTGGTACTGCAGGGAACATACAGTTGTTGGCAAGCAAAATTTGCATATCCACAATCCCAAGTATCCTCTTGCCATTCTCACTCGCCTTAAGTGCATTTTATGGTGTGTGTGTATGTGTGTGTTGAAATATTTTGTTAGCTTCGAGTGCCTGGCATTCGGCAATTGGCTAATATGGCTTTTCGCATTATAACGTTTACCCTCTCTGACCTGGTTTAATATTTAATTAGCTTTGAATGGGTTCGACTTCACGCCGACCCTCTATCCAACCGACTCGACTCGACCCGGTCGGTTGCACGGCTATTCGAGGGTGTTCGTGCGCTCCCCGCCGGAAGCACATGTCGTATACGTGATATTTGACAAACATTTTACATGCCCAAGCACACAAGCGCACCCACGCACACACACACACACAGAGGACGCGCCAAAACTGCATTTGAAAGTTAAATGGAAGTGCGAGGGTGTGCGTATGTGGGTGTGGGATGGGAGTGTTAAAAAACGAAGTCTACATTGAGGGAAATGTCCTGGCAAAGTTGAGTTTATGAAAATAAAGTTTAAAGTGTGAAGATCTTGATAGGTTATTTTAAAAAAATATAAAAGACATAACATGTTGGTATCTTTAAAACATATCCATTTCTAAAAACTAATGATTAAGCTATCAATTAATCTTTAAAAAAAAAAATAATTCATTTATATGTTGGTTAATTGCTACCTAATTTCCTTCTTTAATAAATCAAAAAAGTATAACTGCCTTAACTAAAATCATCCCTATTTTCCAAAAGTGCACAAAAGAAAAGCCTGACCATGCAAAAAAGCATTACAACAACATGGCTTTCAAATGCTGTAAAATGCAGGCAGTTGCACGCTTTTCGTTTCCCCTCTTTTCCCGGCACATTTCCCACCATCAACCCCCTATCTTGTGGGCCACAGAGATTTGTGCAGAACAGAGTCATGAAATTAGTTGGTTGCACACTGCTCGAGCAGCTAAGTATGACATTGTAGTCGGTTTTATGGCTCTCTTTGCTTTTAATACTATTTATGCTAATGGCAGGCAACATTTAGCAGTTGCTTGTGGCTTAAAGGCCCCCAGTACTCAGCACATTTTCATGGCTTCATGGCTTCATGGGTTAAAGTTATTGATTCCACTCAGAGTTTGACTTTGGCGGAAAATGTATAAATATTTAAGACTTACTTTGGCGATTTATAAATTATTTATGTATTCAAAGTGAAAGGGTTGGGAAGAGTCTACAAGTAAAGCTTCGGGGAAATTAAGTTTTCTTCTGTGGAAGTTGCAAGTTCTTGGGGGAATTTTAAGCAGAAAGTTGCAGAAAATGAATGTAGTTAAAAACAAAAATATTCAAATAAAATAAATACAAAAACCGAAAACATTGTACATATTTATAGACTACATAATTGTTCGTTTTGTTTTTAATTCAACATTTTTATTATTTTATTATAAAATAACTTAGAATCTAGAATGTTAGGGTATCTTCTAGGCACTTTTCTCTGCTTGTTTTTCTCACTTTTGACAAACCAAAAATTAATGCAGCAATTTGTCAGTAGACCAAAGTGTATAACAAATAAGGTTTTGTGGCAAAAAAATAGAAGAAAACAGAATGGAAAATGGTGTTTTGAGAGCTGCGAAAAAAAGAATATAAATACTTTTGCTTGGATTAAAACTGTCAAAGCTATTTCCGTTTCGTACTGACCCCATTTTGGTCCATCTGTCGCTTAATCAATTCCAACTGAAAAATAACCGTGACGTCGGAAATGGAGATCCCTTCCGCCCTTCTCCATTTTCTGCCTCCTCCTAAGCTAGCAAAATGGCTGACTGTGTGTGTGTGGGCGCAAATAGAATGGAAATGCGAAATGGAAATAGAGTGGAAATAGTCAGGACGCAGACTTTTTGACTTTTCGCTGATAAATATTGAAGTGCTGTTGAAATTTGTCAGAGTAAAAAACGGTAGCAATCCGCCAAAGATTCGATTTGAGCTGCTGCAAGCGAGTCATTGCAAAAGAAAATTCAATTTGTGGATTTATGGGATTTGATTTACGGATTGGTTTCATTATGATGAATGAGAAAGCAGCCATGAATGTCGTCGAAGATTGATATTGGGGAACATAGAAGGAACAGAAGTAAGGGAGTTCCTAAGGTTAAAGCTTTGAAAGAGAATTGGGTATTTAATATTACTTTTATTTTTGAAATTTATAAGCTATATAAATAAATAACATTTTCTAAAAAGCTTTATAAAAATGCAAGATTTGTTTAATTGTTTCCTAACTTTCCTTAATTAAACACAACTAAAAATCTACATAATTCTGTGATGCTCTTAAGATAATTTTAACTTTTAGTTCACGCTAATCTTGGCTCATTCCTTTAGTAATTTTATATTTGTAAAAAATAAACTAAAAGAACACAAAGTTTCCTTCCATAAATCCTTCAATATCTTCTTCAACTTCCAAGTACAACTAATTTTTTTTCTAGCAAATTTTCCAATGTGCTGAAAAACAAACACTTAGCTAGAACGATCTGGCATTCAATTCATTTGCATGCAAAGTGCTCATTAATTTCATCTGGGCAGCAACCATTCGACGCCTCACTCCTCCCAACTCAACAGCTTCCGAAATCCCCGCCAGCTCAGGTGCAACGAAGGTGCTGCAAGTACGCCAAAGAGTGCACATAACTCGATTCGCCTTTGATTTATGGTACGCAATAATAATCTTCATTTGCATGTTGCCTCAGGCACTGGCAGCCAACGAGGCGTATACTCGATGTACATGGCGTGAAGAGTGAGCGAGTGAGTGAGATGGTGTGTGCGGAAAGGTAGCTGCGGCAACGAGTTGCACTTCCGGCAGCTGCAAGTGTCCTTGCCCTGGCGCCAAGTTCTGATTTACATGTACTTAAGAAAAATTATTATTAAATTGAGATTGCGTTTTATAAATTAAAATGAGAAATAAAGAAATTCTACGAAAAATGATTGATTAAGCTTTGTTTACTTAAATTTTTTAGACTATCTCTATACCTAAATAAATAATACTTATTTATAGATTTTCCTTCAGTGTATTTCACCTACTCAAAAAACCTACTATTTCTTTTTTGTGCCATTACAGCAATGGTTGCCTCATTAGCGACTTAGCGGAATGGCGTAAAGGAAGCCGTAACCGAAAACCACACAAAAAAAAGGATACGCTGAAAGGGATTTCGAGCAGCCGCTAACATAAAAAACAAGAGGGAAAGAGAAGCCGTAAAAAAAAGGGACAAAGAAATTGAATACTCATAGCGAATTTTAGGCATAATGAGTTCGTTCTCTTGCCACTAAAAACCGAGCACCTCAAATGCAAATTGATATTAGGCCACATAAATCATAATCAGCACGCAAATTAATTAAATAGAGGAGACCCCCAGACGGCAATAAGTAAGAAGCAACCATGGCCTCGCCACCGGAGAGTCCCATCGAGGAGGTGGTCTATGAGTTGGAACACACACGAGTGCCTAAGCCCATACCCGTTGCCCTCGAGGATCTGTGTCGGCAGACCAAGTTCACCAAACAGGAAATCCGCGTTATGTATAGAGGATTTAAAACGGTAGGAAGAGTTGTATTATTATTTCTTAACAAATTTAAATAAATTATAATACATTTTTATTTATTTTATTGAATAATCTTAGAGTGGAAAGTATAACCTTAGAGAGAAATAATATCTCCTTTAATAAACTATGTTACTTATTAAAGGAAAATAAAAGTCCTGGCAATTATATTTCCCTGAAAAATGTAATAAATCAAAATTAAAGAGAAAAATTAAACTCCCTTCTTTGCTAAAGGCTAAAAATATGAACCATTAAACCTTAATATCTTCTAAGTAACTGCCTATTCAGCGGGAAAAAAAAGCATGCGCCCATCAGGACCCGAGGCTAAAATCTTTTTACAGCATCCTCATCCCAATAAAATAAAGCTTTCAGATTTATGATCCAACAATGACAACTCAGCCGGGCAGCTGGGATGCGAAAGAAAGAGCTCCCTCCATAAATGGCAGCCAGAGTTTAATGCACATGCGTTTTGAATTTCATTGCAAATGAATTCGCTCCTCGGCGAGTGTCGAGTGTGTGTGTCCAAGCACTTACACCCAAAGTGCGGAAAAGTTGCTAACTCAGCGCGGGATAAAAAAAAAAAGGTTTCAATATATGTGGGTCAGTCCATAAGAGCTGGGCTCGGGGTCAAGTAAATGGATAGCCTGAATCGGGTATAGTTTGGCTCTTTCAGATAGTTTGCCTTATTGACAGTTTGCCGCCCCCATTGATAGTTGGTCTCAGTGACCGTTTGCCTGCTGATGGTTTACTTTTTGCTCGTTTTCCTTGACAAATAGTAGTTGAGAAAGCCCGGCAGCATTTAGTTTTGAACTACTCAGTTGATTAAACTTGTCAACTTTCTTAATAAGGAAAATAATAGTTGTAGATTTATGAAACTGCAAGGCAAAGTTTTTATTGTTTTATGTTATAAACTAATAAGTTAATTAAGAGAATTATGGAATAATGGGGCTTAGAGTTTTGAAATTTACAGAATTGTAGAAGTTTCAATTGAAGAATATATTTACATTTGTAGAAATAATATCATATAATTTAATTTGATTAAAAATACACTGAATAATGAGTCTCAAACATTTTATTTCACATTTTTTAATTGCTTAAAATCCCTTATATTTTATTATAACAATCAAAAATATTACAATGAAAATATATCCTCTAAACATGAACTGTATTCATCAATCTTTTATTCTATTTATACCTAAACTTTCATCCCACTCCCCTTATAATTTAATAAACTTTCCATAAACTATTTATTTCAACAAACTTAACACTAATAAGTAAATACTTTCTCAATCAAAGGCTGTCATAAGCTAAGCTAGATTCCTCGCGGTTTAACCTCTGTCGTCCTTTTTGCAAAACTCACTTTCATTAAATTTGCCTTTTTCTTTATTAACCGAACAAACACTTTCATGGCGATTTCTTTCCTTTCTTCGCAGGAATGCCCCGAGGGCGTGGTGCACGAGGATTGTTTTAAGGATATTTACGCCAAATTCTTTCCACATGGCAGTAAGTATTTGTTTGTGTGTGTGTGTGCTTGCGAATAAATGTCCCTTTTGGCAGAGTGTGTGTTAGCTCGACGCTGTCGCCGAGGTCTTAAGCTTCTCCTTTTTATAGTTGCGCGTCATAAAGCGCCATTTAAGCGAACATTTCGTCCTTGCAGCACAGCTGCGCCCCAAATGCCAAAATACCCAAAAATACTCGCACAGCCATAGAGAAGAGAAAAAGAAAAATAATCACCCTGACACGCCCCCCATTTGCTTGTTCTATTTATATAGATTCGAGTTTATACGCTCATTATGTGTTCAAAGCGTTCGATGTTAATTGCAATGGCGCCATTAGTTTTCGGGTAATTACTTCTTATTACAACAACGTTTAAGCAATTTCCTCGGCGGCCACTTATTTATGCATTTTCATCTTTTATTAGGATTTACTGGTCACCTTGTCGACATTATTGCGCGGTTCGGTCTACGAGCGACTGCGTTGGACCTTCAAGCTGTACGACCTCAACGGCGACGGACGGATCAGTCGCGGCGAGCTGAGTGAAATTATTTTGGCCATTCACGAGCTTATGGGAAGGAGACCACACCAGCCCGAGGATGATCGCAAGGCGAGGGATCAGGTGAGAAGAAAAATGGGGATTGTCTTACTTTCAGTTCACTTTTTTACTTAAGCTTCCCTCTCTTCAATTCTAAGCAAATAGTTGAATTTATTTATGAAATTAAGGTGGTTTTATTTACATTCTTACCCCGTAGTTGCAATATTATGCAATATCCTTCTGCAGGCAGTCCCAGAATATTTGTTTGCTGGCCAAATCCTGCACATTGCAGCAGCTTTACTAAGCTCCCCGGTTGTTGCCTCATTCAAAGCAAAATCCTTGTTTATCTAGAATGAACGGCACGTTCTGGGCTTTGTTTCCACAATCTTGTATATCTCACCTACACTGACACAGATTTGGAGGCTTCATTTATTATGCAAAAGCCGCACTCGACACAGCATCCGCTGACGTTGGTCGGGCTCACACTGCGTATGCGTAATTATAATTGTGAACACCCACGGCAACAGAAACACAGTTGGAATGCATAAGAGACGAATCGAATCGAAATGCATTGACACAGAGCGGATTGTTAAGAGGGTAGGGGGGGAGGGGAAACGGAAGCTTTCATCTGCGGAAACAGCAGCGGATATTTTACTTAATGATGAAGGTTTCACGTTTCCCCCCCAGAAAGTACCAATATAAAGTCGTTGCAACTGAAATGCGAGATTAAATGCAAAATCGATTTCAGACAATGAAAAGTTGAAGAGAGGAAAGTGAGAAAGAGTGAAGCTTAAACCATTTATTTGGAAGTTTATTAAAGTTTTTCAGGATAAAAAATACCCTTAATTACTATAATTTCCTTCTTCACCTGTTCAGGTTGACCGTGTGTTTCGCAAGCTGGACTTGAATCAGGATGGCATTATAACGATAGAGGAATTCTTGGAGGCCTGCCTGAAGGACGACTTGGTAACGCGTTCGCTGCAAATGTTCGACAATGACCTTTGATGACAAGAGGACGAGGACGAGCCAGAGCTGCGCAATTCCAGGACTATAAGATCTCTTATAGATCTCTAAATGCAATAAGCAACGCAACCAAACAAATTGACAACCTCAGAAAAACCAACAAAAAAAAAACTTTACAAAAAAAAATAAAGAGGAGACACCCCAAAAGATAACTAAACACAACAAATATGACAAACACCAGTGAAATTGATGGGAAATAAGGAAATGAAACATATTAGTAATTAAATGAATTAGTTTAGGCAACAAACAAACAAATATCGAAAGAAGAAATCTTTAAACTTTATGAGTGTGTTATTATATAACTAACAATGAGGTCGTCAAAGATTGATCCGATTATAAAGAATATGTCATTTTTTGAGCATATTATGAATTTAATCCTGCCGTGAAAAGCGAATTGGTCTTATATATGTATGTATTTACTATATAAATTTATACATGTATATGTATATTATTTCGGGAACTAAACTAAAAACAAAACCACCAAACCAAATGTTTGATTCAGGAATGGAATTGGTATACCGACAACAAGAGAAACAGAGCTCTCAACACGATTTACTTTACTACAAATATGCTTAAACAAATAATAGATATAATATATTTAGCTAATGGATATTAGAGGCCAATTAAAGGGTTACCTCAGTTGAGTTTTTGCCGATATTTTCCCCTATTTTATTGTACTGAAAACTGTCAACATTTAAAGCCTTTTTCTTCGCTGTCAATTAAAGCATTAAATACGCATACGGAATATGAAAAATTGAATTACTTCACCAAGCGGTAAATTCTATAAAAATTCATTTTCAATTTGCATAAATTATTATTTTGTCCATCCCACTAATTGAATTTACAAATTTGTCTCAATAAAGCTGTCTCCTAACAATATTGGTTTTAAAAAGCCAACAAAAAACTTGAATAAATATGGATAAAGTATGTGTGGGGTTTTTCGTGCCCAGCCAACCACCGATATATAAAAATAGCACTTGACAATTACAGTTTAATTATTTATATTTATACAAGGCCCTGCTGATTTGTTAATGGTAACTGCAGTTCACAACATGACTCTTCAATTAAATTACATTTTTATTCAATTACACAATGCCATTAAATATTAACACCTACATAGGACA
Source organism: Drosophila ohnishii (assembly GCA_018905755.1). Lineage (NCBI taxonomy): Eukaryota > Metazoa > Arthropoda > Insecta > Diptera > Drosophilidae > Drosophila > Drosophila ohnishii. Next base: position 23,140 of record JAEIII010038628.1, on the reverse strand, counting down.
CGTCAGGTTCCTGTTTTTTTTTTCCTTTAAAGCCCACCCATTTGACACACAACAACCCATCGAAGTTGATGCTGTTGAAAGTGGGGAAAAACACTGTTCACTGAATGGGAAAATATAACAAAACAAAAAGGAAGAGCGAGCGCGTTTTTTATAAAACTCATAAACATTGAACGCTTAATTGTGCATAGACAAGAGAAGACAATCAATGTGGTTTGATATTTCCTATTTCCGCTTTTAGTTGTAAACATTGTTCTTCCATTGTTGCTTTAAACAAAAAGCATATTTCTGTACCAGAAATCATACATGAGAAGCCTTAAATAAATTATAAAAATAAATACAATAAAACAAAATAAAAAAAACAAAAGGTTTTCTGAAGTCAGAAATTGTTACATTACATTTTTCCAAGGAAATAATTTTGAAATATTTAATTCTGAAAGAGAAAAATTTCCTTTTTTTTGCTTAATTTCATGTAACATTTTCAAAACACACATCTTCCACGATTCTTCAGACATAACTTAACTTTATAATAAAACAAAATACACTCCCATCAAACGGCAAAGCCATTTTTCGCAAAACCATCAACAAAATAATCTTACAAGTTAGTACATGTGTTTAACCAAAACATTTTGTTTAGCAAGAGCATCCTGGCTAGACGAAATCCTATGCGACCTATACTTGTTAAACCACCCACGGAGACGATTTGTAACTTTAAGAAAACGATCTATGCAATATGAACGTACACTGTCCAACAATAAACCTACATGGAATACTTATTGATATTAAAACTATCACTCGAATTGAACGAAAGCTAAATGTCTAAACTAGTCGAACAAAATAAATAATGAAATTGAAACGCTTATACCTAATAATATTAAATCTTAAAACCTAATGAAGTTTATTTAACCAACCGAATTGGAAGATGTTATTAAATCGGTTTTAGCTGCTAAATGTCCACGACAATTATGAACGAGAACGAATATCCACTGTGCTATGCTATATGTCGAGATCAACGTTGTAATAGCTAGTTGGTGGGGGAAACGCGATACCAGACCTTAATGTGTAGTAACTAATTTTTAGCATTACCTTTAATTCGTATTTAGTTGAAACTAAATTAAATCAAAATGTACCTATAGTAAATGTAAATTACGATAATAATTTTGTCAGCCTAAGCGATATATGTATATGTAAATTAAAGCCGAGATGTTAAAAATCCCCACGCTACCATCCGGCCATCTCTAAGTTAACCAAAATCTTTCATTTGTACACTATCCCTATGAATAATAATAAATGAAACTAAAACTTAACAAGAGCAAACGTGGTTAGTGATTTGGATTGTTTATAATAAGTAAACGATAGGAAAAAGCCCTCGAAACATTTATTAAACTAATACTACAATAAAAATAACAATACTATCATATGCTACGAGAAATTCATTTATGTGTAAATTCAATTTAATTAACATTCTTTTTGTCATTCAAAAAATGTTCAACTTTTCAACCGAATGTATGTGTTGTCAACTTTCCAAATAATTAACAATTAAACTTTTCCTCTTATGCAAAACAAATGAATCATTAAAATGAATGAGAAAGTAAATCCACTAAAATGTACCTTCAGTTTAATAATGTGAACTAGGAAAACCTTAAGTGTAGGTAGTTTTAGTAGGTCTTATGAGTGTCAACGCCTCAGTTCTTAAACACATCCATTTCGAATTTCGTTAAACTTTAGTTTTAGAATCAAGAAAAGGAATTCATAAACAAAAAACAAACTGTTCTTATGCCACTCTAAATAATAATAATAATAAATAATGCAAGAAACAACAAGAAAGATGAGAAAAGTAATTGAAACAATGCCTCACAACAGAATGGGTAATGGATAAAAACCGATAAACATTTTAATAAAAATAAAAATTTAATTATTTATTGGGTTGTTGTACTTTTATTTGGTGGGTTTTGGGTATAAACCTCCCGGAAATTAGACATCAGATACAAACATGTTGTTTAAATGTATGTTTATTTATTTGAAATATCAGTTTTAATGCCGCGCTGTTCACAATTACTTGTCTCAAATACCTCTGTTTCGGTTTTACATATTGCTGTTGTTAAATACAGATCTTGAGCATCGTTATATTGTATAACTTTTTCCATTTTAAGTTGGATGTCTTGCGAAATGTGCCATTTTTTCATACAAACTATTTAGTTTCCATATGCTATGAAGATGCTGAGTTGATTGTTTTTGTTTTTAATGTTATTTGAAGAGTAGATTCTTTTATTTTTGTTTTGGTTTTGATTTTATATGCTTGATGATGTTTTTGTGCTATAAATATTTTGCTACATTCAATTCTCCTTAAGGTTTAGAGATGTTTAATTTGAAAATTGCATTTCCTAAATATTTCAATGCTTGTATCTTGTTTTTTTTTGCTACAAATCCAACACATGAACGTGATTCCTCCTCTCTTAACCTAGAACTGTGTATTTAATTTAACTCCATGACTTACTAAGAATGTTAAAATAAATAATTTATTTTAAATACAATATATATTTCGGGTTCTTTCATTAGTTTGTAAATTTAATATAATTTTGTCCTTGTAGATTTAATTTATTTAATTTATTTATTTAGACGTTGTGAGGGGGTACAAAGTGTGACGTTCAGGCTACGCTTAACTAACAACAAAATTCACATATAACAACAATAAAATGAAAATGTTACAAAAAATATATATGTATGTATGTATGTATATATATATATTAATTATAGTTCATGGTGTATGGTAAAAATACAATGTAAATATAGAGATTTTGTTGTGTGCTTTTAACATTTTGTGCTACTTTTGATGACTTCCCCATATAAATAGTTGCACTTACACAATGAGATGTCTAAATAATAAATTTGTTTTCGATGCAGGTAAGTTGGATTCGACAAAATTCGTTACGATTACCCAATATTAATTCATTGGAGCAGTTAAAAGACTACTTAAAAACAGTAGGGCCTTTAAAATACATTTAAACAGACGCTAGTCCTATTTTCAGGTTTAAGGATAAGTTACATATTCAATGCTTAGATGTTCCTTTTGCTCCTTGCTCAAATAAATAAATCATAAATAAATAATATTTTAAATTTTGTAAATACATAAAATATTTGGCATTTAATTTCGCGAAGCTCTACGAATTGATTTTTTAGCACAACAATTTGCACAAGGTTAATAAAAATGATTGGAAAATATATATTTTGGGCTGGGTCTTTGGATGGCAATGCGCTTTTTGAAGCCAGAACAAAAATCTGTCAATCATTCTCATTCTTGTGGAATGCTGTGTGTTTATCATATGTTACATATACGTATATATGGGATGATTTTTACATACATCATTTGGCATTGTGTTAGCGTACGAAAATGGCCACAAAGAAAACTTAATTGGTAATCAAAAGTCTTATGGGGGGCAGGGGGGGAACAAATTTTGAAAGAAATTTGATTGCTTTTCATTTTGTTTACATTTAACCATTGGTTTTGGCATTTAACACTATACTTTTTATACCTTTATACTTTTGTGCTTATGTTTTTTTCTATATATTTAATACATAGCATGTATCTATGAATTCGAAACATTCTCGCTAGGCTAAGTATTATGGAGCTTGTTTGTAGAGGTGGAGAAACATATTCAATGCAGACATCGATGTTTTCGGTAATAAAAAAATAATAATATATGAATTACATTTTTAGTAAAGAAAAACAATGTCTAAAAAATGGTTGCGTAAAATAAATATATAAAAAATACACATACACAAAAGTATATCAAAAATAAACCAATAAAAAGGAATCATACATAGTTTAAAGGGAAAAATTGAACTTAAAATATACATAAATTCATTCAAATTATAAATAGTTGCCATAGAACATCGATGTTTCCAAAAATGTAACAAAAAAATATGCGTAGACTATCCACCTCTACTGTTAATGTTTATATAAAGTTTACTGTTTGTGTGTTTGTTGTAGAAATATCTTGTTTAGAAAAGTGTCATTTGTTTTTTTTTTCTCGCTCTGCTAGCATATCAAGTTCATATAAAGTCCACTTTCCGCGACACTGCGTCGCTTGTGCTTTAAAAACTCTCCACAAATCCCAAAAGGTGTCGTATCTCAAATACAATTGCTCAGCTTGATGTCTGTCGTTTGTCTTCTTCTGGTTAAAAGTACTACAAAAGTGTGGTGTTGTCGTGTTGTTGTTGTTGTTGTTGTTTTGTCGTTTTTGCTGCTGTTAAAGTATTGACCTGGGGACGTCGGACATTATCTGCTAAATGCATATATACCCCATTCGCACGCACGCCTTCAGTAATAACGCTCGCAATGCATCCGTTTCGATTTGGTTTGTTAGTACTTCTCATCGTCCGTGATTTCCCTATGGGAGTTCTGTAATTCTCAGGCCTTGTAGTGCTGATTCCTCACCGCACAGCACAGGCTCAGGGCGAAGGTCAGGGAGAGCAGCTCCAGCAGAATAACAGCGGCAGTGACGGCAAAGATGGTGACCCAGTTCTCGTAAATTATATCAATCAGTTTGTCAACGCAACCCTGTAAAAAATAAGAGTTAAATCTATAAGCTTTTTGTTTATAACGAAGTTTCAATTGCATTTCAGTTTGTTTATAGAAGGCATTCCTGAGTGCTTTCCTTACAAACAAACCCAGCCAGTCAGAAGTTTTGAATTGCGTGTTGAATATCAATATTAATTAATACAGTTTTATCGTCTCGGCGTCGGCGGGCGTGAATTTTTATTAGCCCAGTCGCTGAAAGCGGAGAGCTTGCAGACGCAGACCAGAGAAAAATCAACAAATGCGTAAAGGATTATTAATTTTTATGGCCCGGCCGGCAGCGAAATTATGAATCGGCCACACCTATCAATTGACTTTAATGGGCTTTTTCGGTAGTTCTTTGACTCGATGAAAGAGCGTTGAATGAATGGTAAATTAGGTTTACTTTGAGCACGCTTATTATTACCTGCTGATAAATGGCGGCGTTCAAGGGACCACCAAATTTAAGACGACGCGACAGTTCGCACTCATTATCCTTTAGATCATCCTTGCAGCAGGACTCGGGTATATTGTAGAAGACATTCATGGAAGAAACGGCGATCTCCACAATATTTGTGCGATCCACATTATTAAAACGACTCGTGGCCCAATCGCCAGGTCCATCGGCACCGCAGCACTTCAACTGCAAGAAGATAATTATCATATAAATCAGGTTTCTTGAGAGCTTCGACATGTGTCCAAATATTTACATTCTTTTGCAGCGTATCGAAAGTGACGGTGCGCGAACTCATGGTGGACTGTCCGTACTCCTCCTGAACTGAGGACTTGACGGCCGCCCGGACAATGTCATCCAGCTTATCTTTGTTGTGGAACGCCCAGGCACCGGCAGCAATTTGTGCCACCATCACGATGAGTATGACACAGAAGAACTGTAAGAGAATTTCAGATTTATGAATGAATGCGCGTGGAAACACCAGTGGGGGCGATGGGTTAATAAACTCGTTGATATTTAATAAAGATTTATCCACACTGGGAATACAAAGTTATACTTTATTTTAAATTATTTAAAAAATTACATTTAAATAATATCTTTAGAAAAGAGTTTTCTTTCATTAAACCATTTTAAACAACTTTAAAATTAAAGAAGATATATTAATCAATTTATTACAAATTATTCAAGGATTTAAGCTGGAGATTTCGCACATTTACCCCCCTTTTTATGAGTGCAACGATTGACAGTCTCGCCCAGACGTTGTGGGCGAGCCTCCGCTGCAATTATGCGAGCGGAGCTGTGTGGGCCACACAACTGCATCCAGTTTAATTGGAATTTCCAGACACTGGTACTACCATATAATCTTTTTACTCCATTTTTACTTACCGAAACCAGCAGACACTGCGACTCTCGGCACACGCCCCAGCAGCCAAAGAATGCGCCCAGGGTGATCAATATGCCGATGCCCAGGAAAACGTAGAGGGCTATATGGTAATGATTGTAGGATTGTGTCATGGACAGCATGAACGTGGGATCTGTCAGCATCCAGACGGATGTGACCACGATGGTCAGGCCAATGAGCTGCAAGCGAAATCAGAGACCGATTATAAAATATGTACAAGTTATTTTTAGTAACGACTTTACGCATTTTCTGTGTAAAATTGTAAAACTTATAAAAGTTGCATTGGAACAACACACTGGGAGGAACACGCACCAATGACGCCATCTGGCAAGGCGGCAATTAAAGTGGGAGGTCTTCCCTCCCCATAGACTACTCTGAGTCCGAACTTATGATGTCAGCGTGAAATTCTACTTGACTTTTGTGATTTTGTTGCTTTTAATTTAATTAAATTGGGAGAGTACTGGGTATATAAGTAAAAAGTAAATATGAAAACAAAAAACAGGTACAGAAACAAGTATTAATTTATTTTTTGTTAAGTCTACATATGTATATGCTTATCATCTTTATAGGGTCAGGACATTAAACCCAACGATAAGCTGAGACGCTTAGCTCTTATCATTTACTCGCCTTGTCAGCTTACCAATTGCAAACTTTATTCCTCTTTAAAAATTAACTATAGAAATTTGATGATTCTCTTTCTTCAATTGAATTTTTTATACAGAAATTGAATCACTTAACTTGAATAGGGCAAGCAAATCATCTATGAAAATGTTGCATTTAAATTTAAGTTCGTGCAATGAGTGTGAAAATCTAATAAAGAGCTAATGACTTAATAGGTGAGGCACACACAAGTGTCAGAGTGAGTATATGTACGTTCATTAATTATTCAGCTAAAATATTCATCTCAAGGAAATTAAGTGTGCGATGAGAACTAATCAAGAGATGTAAACAAGAAAACTTATTATAAGGGAAAATATGTAAATTTAAAAAGCCACCTGCAAACGAAAGCAAACTGAAAAGAATTTCAAAATGGAATACATATCTTATCTAAGTATTTTTCCTGTACTGTAAAGTTTTCGTAATTGCCACGAAATCTTGAGCATTTCCAGCATCCATGCTACTTGATAAGATTACGCAGCATAGCTGGTTCATTTGCAGTTATTACAAGGTCTTACAAATTCTGCTGACCCCATAATTCTAGACTTTAACTTAACGAAAATGAAGTAAATATTCAACAGGGTCTTCAACTGATGTAACCATTTCTCATAGTGTAAGAATTTTAAACATTATTCTTTATGAGACCGAGAGGGTTAATTCAAGCCTCACCCCAGAGTTTAAATCCCATAATTTTTGGCGCTCAAACATAAAAAAATGAGATACAGCTCCCTAGAGAAAAAGGCAGCCGGAAAGTGAGAGTGTCTTAACAACAAAGAGTGCCGCAAAAATTCATGAAAACCTAATGAAACACCAGAGGAAGCAACGGAGACCGGCTTTATGCGGATGGTCCACGAATGAGCAAGCTATGGAAAATGGAAAAGCCCAGTTGCAACCGGAGAGCGAGTGGGACAAAAAGTGTGCCACACAAAGTGCACGATACTGCCGCCCTAAAAGTTCATATAAGTGGGGCTGTCTGCGTGAGTGCAGCTAACGGAAAAACTGTTTATGGAAATGTAATACAATGTTGCACCATTCCGAGGGCTGTTTATTGAGTAACAAAAAATGCTGGCGACATAACCAGCATATAAATAACATTTGCAATTTTGAGAGATTGTTATGCAAATTAAATGTTCAGATAGAAGAGAGTCTAAAATTAATTCAAGAAATTTTTAAAAGTAATTTACTACTTCATTAAAAATTAAATTCCTTATAAAACCACCTTAAAGTTCTCTCAACGATTTACATTCCAAAAAAACTTCTACATAAAACTGACCCCATTTTAAATCAATTCAATTTTTCCGTGTACGAATGAAATCCACGCCTTATTTGTAACTATTTTACGATTCCCGGTACGTACAGACACTCGTACATATCCTGACACCATGTCGCGTGTCCATGACAAACAAACGAGCGGCTAATAAAAGTCCTTCGTTGACCCACTTTTCAGAGCCGAGGCGTCGACAAGCGGAAAACGAGAGAGCTTCGAGAAATTACAACGCGAAAAGCGGGTTACAAGAGTGCAGCCAGGCCAGCTCTGCCATATGCATGTCCAGTTGTCGTTATTGTGCCACAATTAACCGCATCGATTCCAAGCTGCAGCCGCGCCAGCAAACAGTTTGCAAAATACAAACTATAAATGAAAAATGAATGAAGCGCCACTCATGAATAATTGAGTGAAAAATAGCACAGCGAATTATGCATGTAGAAGTGACAGAAATAGATACAGGCGACCTTTCCTAAGACAGAATTAGGTTTTCCCAAGGAAGGTTAAAGGTGATATATTTTTTGAGGGTCTTTGAACTTGATAGAATAGGATAAATATAAAATTAATAAATATTTCTATAAAAGATTAAATACAATACAATACAATAGAAATATTCTTTTTGAATACAGTCTTGTAACCCCTTGAATTACCTATATTTTCAAATGAAATCTAGAGCCTACCGCTAGTTTTCTCATTTAAAAAGACTCCACTGTAAGTAAATGAATTGCTTTTCGGTGGGTGGATAGGGGGCGCAAGTCTTGTCAGATGGCCAACGGACAGCTTTTTTTGGTCACTGTCAACTTCAATGACGGCAGCGGCGGTGGCGGCATTTTAGCATTTTAGACGCTCGCCATCGACCTCCCGGCATCTCAAAATCTGGGATCTTGGATCTCGGCATCATTGTGGAACGTCAGCGTCCTCAGAGATCGTGCCGTTTGATCACGATGCCCCACGGCGACGATGAAAATGGAAATGTTTGGAAACCGATGCGCACAGTGGAGAGGAAATCGAATTTGAATCGATTGCAGGACAGTGGTTATAACATTTTTATATGCCTCAAAGGTTAATTTAAAATACTTAAATTATTTAATAAATATCATCTTGGTTTTATAAAGCTAGTTAATTAAAAAACATTAATTTTTCAAAGTTCCTAAAATCAATATATTTTTCTGATATATATTTCTAACGTAATAATGATAAATAAGAAGCTAATTAAATTGTTAAAAGCATGTTGCCGCATTACTTATTAATGGCTAATTCAATAAATTTCATTATTTATAACCTTCCATTTGTTAAAAATACACTTAAACCAACGACTGGCTAGCGTACAGCTATATTAATAAATTTCTGACGCACTTTTAGTCCATCGCTCTAAAAATAGTTCCACCGATTAATGAAACAAACTGCATCACAAGCACATCACAAATTCAATCACATTTAGCTGCCTTCTATAAACATCAAACACATACCACTGTGCAACAAACAAAAACAACGAAAACTAAGACATCATAGGCCAAGAAAAACTACACCGAAAATAAGTAAGATAGAATAAGATAAGATAAGAACAGATATTAACAAAAATTACATCAATAGATACACAATTGATCTGTTAAAAAATCTGTTTATAAAGGCACCATTACGTTTATCCTTTTAAATTTAAAATTTAATTTAAATTTATATCTGAGGGTCTTAATTAAAAAGTACTGTTAAATAATAAAAATATATACCGGTGGGTAAAGTATTCCAGGATAAATTCAAAACAGTTACAACTCATTACTAAATTTATTTGAATCAAAAATCAAATATTGTTCAGTGTATTTTCCGTATTCTACGAGCGGACGCATATGTTTTTGTTGTTTTTCGCCCGTATTCGAAAATAGCTTTTGACTAATAAATACTATAGACAGAAATCGAAAAAAGGCAGCAACAATCAACAAACCGAAGCCAAAAAAAAAATTCAAAACAACCAGCAGCATAAGCATCAAAAATCTTAAATTTGTTGCCCAAAGGAAAAGCGAAACTGATTTCGCAAGTGGAATAAGATTTGGGGAAAACAAACACAAACAGACAATAATTGAATGAACAATTGAAAGCCGAGGCAAGCAAGGCGATGTTGAAAGTCAGAAAGTCAAAAACGTTGCGTAAAAACACAAATAAAATAAACCCCTTTGGATATCCAGGGTGGGGTGCCTAATTTAGATCCTTTTTTACTGGATACTGGATAAACCCCCGCTGAAGTTTGTAAAAATATCAAACGCACGTATACGTTATAAAAATAATAAAAAACAGAAAAACAACAGGAAAAGGCAGAAGCCGAAGAAAAACAACTGAACAAACGTGTATAAGGGGAGAGAAGCGGGAAAAGAAAAAGAGTCCGAAGTGGGGAGGGAGATGCCTCAATATCTGTCTGTGTGGGTGTTTGTGGGCGTGCGCGAGTATGTGTGTGTGTGTGTGTCATTCACTCCTCCTACAACGGAACTTCTATTGTTTTGTGGGGGAGTAGGAGTCGAGAGCGCTACTCAGCGAAGATAGGAAAAGAGGAGCAAGTGGTGGATACATAGCTTTTATCGAAAGATATAGCTAGAAAATTAACACATTTGAATAACTTTAATTGATTAACTTTATCACCTCATTAAACTAGATCAAACACAATTGCAATTTAAAATGTATTACTAAATTAAATTTTAAAGTTTTGAATTAGGTACAACTTTTTCTGTAGTACCACCTATTACATTTATTGTTTTAAAATGTAAGAAATATTTCATAAATTAAAAAAAAAATTTTTTTATTGAGCAAATAACTGCTTTAACAAACAAATATAACACTTTTCTTCCGTTTTTTTGTTTTAAAAAATATATTTATTAAAACCCTGCTTTAATTGTTGTCATCTCTGAGCGGGAAGAGAGCGAAACCGAGCAAACGATAGGACTCCAAAGGAGCAACTCTCAAAGAGCGTGCGCATGGCCCCTATCCCTCCCCACGCCCCATTGAACCAGGGGCGTAGGGAATACACAACATACAAACACAAGCTCGCCCAAACACCCACGTACACACACACACGCGTGCAGAGATTGAGGTCCGTGTGTTCCAATTGTTGTTGTGATGGGAGAGCCAGAGCATAGAACCATCAGGATTTGTTGGTGTCGCCTACATTACACATACCCAGAATAAAATGTTTATAAGGACCATCAGATATTTGACGCACGAACAGCAGCCGTTGAGACCCATGGCGGATGTGGGATTTATTCTTTTCTGGCTTTGGTTTAACTGGTTTTGGTCACCACCACCGAGATGCTTCTTGTGGCAGGAAAACGGAATGGGACTGCAGCGACTGCAGTGCACTTTTTCACTTTCACACTTTTCGCAACACTTTTGGATTGGCGCACTCTATCTTTTCGGATTTATCAGATTTTCCGGAAGCAAACTCTGCGATTTGAGCCGCTGTTATTGACCGTTGCAAGCGATTTATTTAAAAATTTTATTTGTACTCGGCAGCGTCGCATCCGTTCTTGTGCAGTAGTGTGACCATATTAAGTTTTTAAAATAATATTGAAAGGGTATTTTTTTAAATAGGTATTTTCGTTCAACTGCAAATAGCCAATTCTTGAACCTTTCACAACACGTAGTATTTTAGTGTGGCCACGTGCATCAGAGAATAATATTCGGGTATTTCTTCAAGGAAGACTCCCGGGCACACTGCGAAAAACAACAAAAACAACACCGCGATTAGTTACTAATAAAATACATTTTTTAAATGGTTGTCCAACGTTAAGCAGCGGCCGTCGAAAAGAACTTGTGAAAATGTGCTGCAAAACCGGCCCCCCGACACCAGGACAGTGAAAAACGCGTGAAAATGTAGCGGAGGAGACAATTTTCTCGCGAAGAAAAAAAAGAAAATCGGTGCAAGAGAAAAAACAGAAAAGCAGAAGCAGAGGAAAATACAGCCAAATGCGAATGTGAATGTGAAGGCAAAGTAAGCGAGAAGTCCCCCAAATACTTTAGGGAGTATCGAGTATAAATGCTGATATGCACTGTGTTCATTCATACGTTTATTTTGTTCGTGTAATTGAAGTCAAGTCTTTTTCCCTTCCCTTCTCTGCTCCTTTCGTTATTGTTGTTGTTTGCTGCGCTGCAAGTGTATATATGTATACACAAGTACATATGTATAAGTGTGTGTGTCTTGTAATTTTGTTACGCAGTGGAGCGAAGTTGGAGTTTTGTGAAATGAAGTGGAGTGTAACCAAACACGAAGAAACGACAAAAAAAAAAACCTTAAAGCGCAGCCTAAGCTCCATTCGTATAAAAATTTCTCAAGCGCTGCAAAAGCCTGTCTTTGCCCCCTGCCTCTCTGCACCACCCCCTTCCCCGTTTGCATAATGAAAAACAACTAAACTTTTTTGCTTACTTTACGCACTTGATTTTAGTCGTTCCACGTCCAGTACACAGCAATATCTATTTTTTTTTATTCTATTTACACACAAATATCTATTTTTTTAAGATACTGATTTTATGGAATATTATTTTATGTTCGATATCGATCTTAAACCCTTATTGCAAAGATGATTATTTTTATATTTAGAAACAAGTATTTAATTTATTCAATGTGTCTCATTTAAACTGTAGTTTTGTGTACAAAACTAGTGGAGTCCCCCTGCCATGCATCCCCCTTGCAACGCCCCTGCTACTTCTCTGTATCTTGGCAAATTTCACTTTCACATTCGTCGTGGGCAGTTACAGCAAATCCAATTGCCTGGTACTTCTTTTATTTCTGTTCCCCCTTTTCGGGGCGTTTCGAATTAGAAAGTGTTTGTGTATGCGTGCGAGTGTGTTGGTGTGATGTGAGCGGCATTTTCTCAATGAGTTTGGCCAATTATGTAGTTCACGTTCGGTAACCGCTTTAAGCTGTGAAAAGTCTCCACAAATTGTGTCACCTCTGGAGAGTGTAACTTTACACCCCTCACATAATTTAATTCTAATTAGCGCTCGTTAACAATTCCCCCACCTCTACGTCTGTTATTTGCAGTGTGTGGGAAACTTAAATTGTTGCATCCAGAGAGCGAGAGGGAGAGAGAAGAAGGCAGGAAAAAGGGGGACAAATACCGACACAGTCGCAGAAACAAACATATTTACAATTGTTTGCATTAGATTAGTGGCAATTAAAAGTAAAATAATAAAGACAATAGAATATTTTCCAAAAGAATCTGTCTAATGATCAATTAGTCTCTCAAATGTAAACTTTTGTTTAAATCAGCCCTATTTCAATAATTTTAGAAGCTCAATTATGATATAGACGTTTAACCGCTGGTGTACATATATTTCAATCATTTGCATTCCACACACAAACACAATTACGAATACCAGTGCAGCTTTTGCAACATGCAGACAACATGAATTAGTGCGAGCAACGGCACTTGGCAACATGCAACAACAACAACTGAGGCAACACGAACCGAAACAGCAACATCAGCTCCAACCAAGGAAGTTGGCAACTATCTCGTTTTTGTCTCTCTATTATCATTAGCGAGTTAACAGAGCGCCACGCTAATAACAGCGCTTTAACATTCCCCAAGTGCAACAACCCGGCGGCGTGGGTGTGCGAGTGGGGCAGTGGTCTGAGTGTGTGTGAAAATACTGTAGCATTTGTGGCAATAACAATGGAATTGGCAGCGTAGGAAACTGGGTAACGCTTTTATAATTTATTCTAATTTCCCAGTCTTTTATGGCCCTTTTCTTGACGGTTAATTGTTATTGTTGTTGCAAGGTAAATCCCATGTGGACAAACTGTTAGTATTTCACACAGGTTCCACTTGTTATTTTTACCTTAGGGCAGAGGCATAACGAAACCGTGTGTTAGAAAGGAATGGGTGTTAAACACAGTGAAAAACTCTTTTTATTGTTTTTGATTAAATTAGTTTAAAATTATTTTAGGGTTAGATAGCCACAAAAAAATTTCAAAACCTTTTAATTATAGATATATAGATATTTTTTTATCCAATTTAAATGCTGTTTGCCTATTTCTTCAGTGTACCCCTGTAAAAATGAAATGGGAGGGAAATAAAATAAAATTTCTATATATAGGCCTGATATACATTTGTTTATTTGATATGAACATGTGCATGGATGCATTTCCATTGGTCCTGCTAATTTTATAACTGTGTAAGATAAACATTCTCCGAAATGAGTTAGTTTTGGTTCTTCTTGAATAATCGATCATTAAATATTATTAGCTATAATTTTTCGAATCGAATCTACAGTTTACGTAGCAAAACTAGTGTTTAATTAGCTTCGTTTTCACTTTTTCCCTTGAAATCCGAGGGTCACCTATGCGGGGTGTTGAATTATACTAACAATCCAAATCAAACAAATTTCTCAAGTATTCTATGATACATTTTATTTGTTTTATATATCGTTTATTATTGATATACATATATGGGCAAAGATAAAACAGGGAAAAACCATTGCCTTTATTGCCAATGTCGAATCTTATCATCCTATCGTATAGTAAATATTAAAGGTTAAAAGCCTGTATATATATGAATACATATGTATGTATACTGCACATTTAAAGAAATAATATATTTAATTCGAAAATAATCGCAAGGCTTTTATTGATATCTGTTAATCCATTGCTTTAATTCCATTCAGATACACATTTTTTCTTTACGGGAAAACATTTTATCTCTTAACTAAATAACTTAAAATTCATTCATTGTTATTGAACATTTACCTCTACTTAATTATAAAATTTAAATAATAAAATAAAAAATATTTATATATATGTATAGCAGTAAAGATCTTATTACAAATCCTCACCTTAAACATTCGACTCATTTTTTTCCAAGTGCTTAGAACGCTATTATTTATTTTGGTTGCCTAATTCGTGTGTGGTGTGTGAAAGCTGACCCCAAGGTTTCCGAGCCCGACTTTAGACAAAGTCGTGGAAAAGAAACCTTGGGAGTGGAGTGTGTGTTCCGAAAAAAAAAACACCTAATCGCAGCTGTCTAAAGAACCTCTGGGAGGCAAACACAAGCGGCGCATCAGCTGGGGGTTACCTGCGATAAGGTCAATAAACAGAACAGTTATCGCTAAATCAATAAACCAAAACAAATTTCACTTTTCATCCGTGTTTAGATTGAAGCGGCGCAGCGACATAAAACGCGATAAACCCGGCGCAGGTCGACTGATAAGCGGAGTAGCTATCTGAACTTCAGCGATAAAACCGCAGCCCGGGCGAAGGAGCGACCAGCCCGAGCCTATCAGCGGATACCATCCGGAGGATCCGGAGGGAGCATGTCGCACGGCGGCGCCGGCGGCAGCGGCGGTCTGGGAGCGCAAACTGTGGGTGCCGGCAATCTCGGTGGCGGTGCAGCAGCGGCAGCGGCGGCGGCAGCAGCAGCGGCAGCGGGTGGCGGCGGAGCTGGCGGAGAGTACCGTGAACTCCACTGGACAGTATCGAGTGTAATGGACTCGTCGCGCGTCTCCACCTGCCTCATTTCGATGCTGCTGATCGTATACGGCAGCTTTCGGTCCCTCAACATCGAGCAGGAGGCCCGCGAACGGGAGCAGAAGAAGCGCAACGAGTCGATGACCAACCTACTCACCGGCGAGCATGTTGAGAAGGAGCCAAGTATGTGTGAAGTTCAACCAAAAATACTGGAGAAATTTTATGCATTCTAAGTTTCCTTTTTCACAGCGGATAAATTCGCCACCCTGGACACGATGCATGCCCTATGTTTGCCCCTCGGAGCTTCCATATCACTGCTCATCATGTTCTTCTTCTTTGACTCGATGCAGCTGCTCTTTGCAGTGTGCACAGCCAGTGAGTATAATCTTCTTGGGGACAAAAAACAATATATTCTATTTATTTTGCCTTATCCCCTTACAGTCATTGCCACCGTGGCGCTAGCCTTCCTGCTCCTGCCCATGTGTCAGTACATCATCCGGCCGTGCACGGACGGCAAGCGTTTCTCCTTCGGCATCTGTGGCCGTTTCACGGCAGCGGAGCTCTTTAGCTTTACGCTCTCCGTGTCCATTGTGTGCATCTGGGTGCTCACCGGCCACTGGCTGCTGATGGATGGTAAGTTTTTAATCAAAAATTACCAATTAGAAGCTGTGATAATAATATTTTCCCTCTATTTCCAGCTATGGGAATGGGCCTGTGTGTGGCTTTCATTGCATTTGTGCGTCTGCCCAGCTTGAAGGTGTCCACGCTGCTGTTGACCGGCCTGCTTATCTACGACGTCTTCTGGGTATTCCTCTCCTCGTACATCTTCAGCACCAACGTGATGGTTAAGGTGGCCACGCGACCAGCCGAAAATCCAGTTGGCATCGTGGCTCGAAAGCTAAACTTGGGCGGTATTGTGCGGGACACACCGAAGCTGAACCTGCCTGGAAAGCTGGTCTTCCCCAGCATCCACAACACAGGTCATTTCTCCATGCTGGGCCTTGGCGATGTGGTGATGCCCGGACTGCTGCTGTGCTTCGTCCTGCGGTATGATGCGTACAAGAAGTCACAGGGCGTCACCTCGGATCCAACATTGTCGCCACCCAGGGGAGTTGGCTCCCGGCTGACATACTTTCATTGTTCCTTATTGGGGTGAGTCAAAATATCTGGTAAAAGTATTTTTCAATATATCATATTTATTTTACATTTTCTTTTAGTTATTTCTTGGGTCTGCTAACGGCAACGGTTAGCTCCGAGGTCTTCAAGGCGGCTCAGCCGGCACTGCTGTATCTGGTGCCGTTTACGTTATTGCCCCTCCTGCTGATGGCCTATCTGAAGGTACTGTCTATAGGTTCTTGCTCCCCAAACCTATATCTATATCGATAATGTTCTTGCCTTGCAGGGCGACCTGCGTCGCATGTGGAGCGAACCCTTTATCGCGCAACAACCATCAAAACAACTGGAAGTCTGAGTGTACTCTATCTAAAAGCAAAGAAAAACAAACAAATTGAAGAAAAACACACATACATAAGATCTAATACTAACGTTTGTCTCTTAAATAACGTATTGAGTATGTATTTTTTAACTCAACTTAACTAAGTTTCGTTTTAAGTTAGGTGATCCTCGTTTTCATAGTGAAATAAAAGCAAAAACCGAGTAATTATAGTTTTTAGCATAAGCAAAAGGTTTTCTAATTGCATAGTTCATTCAGATCGGCTTTAAAGTCTCAAATCATGCAGATAATTAGCGAGTAGAGTAAAGATCAAGCGAAATATTAGTTACAGTTCATAGTTTATACCTGTAAACGATAGCGGGAGACTAGAAAGCAGTTTGAGATTCGAATTTTAGCCGCATCCAATCATCATACACTCACAAATCTGTTCCGGGCAAAATGTTCTGTAAATATACTTAAGTTGATAATGCATAACGATGAGAATATATACGTATATGTATTGATAACAAACCACCATGCAACAAATAATAGTTAGTAAGCTCGCCTTCATACACATTAATTCGCGTTTCCGTTTCACACGCCCATTTCCGTCCTCCGTCGGTGTTCTCCTTTATCCTTTGCCCTTCACCACTCCCCCCTCACCATCCACTCACAATCAAATATTTTGCCAAAATGCATGTGTTCGTTGCAAACAATAAATCAACAAAATAAAGATTAAAGATAGACAACAACTGTTGCACTGCGTGTGTTTCACAACAATTAAGTTTCAAGAATTTTAATTATTTACATTTAATGCAGCTAACAATAAATAATTACTGTACGCATATGGAAACGATAGTTACATATTAATTATAAGTAAATGCAATTTCGAAACGTATAGAAACAATAAAAATGTGAGATTTAAACAAAAATTTGTTGGTTTTCATTTCAAATGACCTATAAACAAAAAAAAAGGTCGCTTTTTTAATTTCCTAAAATGTATAGAAAAAGTTTAATAGAATTCATTTTAAACAAGTAACGGCAGTTTTTTTAATTCAAAATAGTACGAGATATTTTATGTGCAGTCTGGCCACCTTGTTACAAAGCGCGATTTTCTTCACGTGGTCTGGCAGCGCAGCTTCATGAGAGTTCTTTTAAATTAACTCTAATTTTCCAAAGTCCTTCAACAAAAAATCCTATTTTCTCATATATTTTTCTATAAATTTGTGTATTGACAGGCGGAAAACTGGGAAAAACGCTATTCTCCGCTCGATTGGCAGCTCCGGTAGCTCGGTGTGACCAGGTGCCGGTTTTAGGTATTATGGACGGCTAGTCCAACGGTCACACTACACTCTCCGAGTAATTTTCCGTTTTACATCGCAAAAAAATAAAAACAAACCAGAATTAAATAATATTAAAAACAGACTGCAGCTTGAGATTCGCGCGCGGCGTACAATTATGACCTGAAACCCAAGAACAACAACGCAAAAGAATATATTTCGAGCAGTCTGCAGTGCGTCCTAGTGTGTGAGTGTGCGAGCGAGATAACATGCAATTTGTGTAAAAAATAAATGTTGAAGAAGATGCCGTGCATTTAGACCCATTTCAATTCCCGATGTAAGTTTTGGCGACATTGATTAGTGTTACTCGAACAATATGGCCAGGACGAGACTCCTTTGCCAGGTCAAGGTGCATGCGGATGTGGCGTAGGCGTGGAAATTCCTGTGGGAAATTTTTTCACCGCCGCACGGGTGTGGGTGTGTGTGCGTGTGCGCGTACGGGGGAGTGTGCGCTTGTGTTTGTGTGGGCTACGCCGCAAGTTTGTTTTCGTTTTGTTTTTCATTGTCGGTGGAAAGAAAAAAGGATTAAAAAGATTAAGTTGATTTTTGTTTGGGATTTTAATTTAACAATAGTTAAAGTGTAAACAAGAACTTATAAAGAATACGGAAAGCCTGTCAGTAATAAGGAAATTAAGTATTATTGTACAAAAATTATAATATTTTGTTTATTTATATGAATAATTACGTCTTAAAAAATATATGTCTACAATATGTTATTTTTTGTTCTCAAATCAAGGAAGTCTTTTTTAAATAAATTGTTCAATTCATCAATTTGTTCTCGTGAATGCATTATTCATTTCATTCTTATCAAATTTCTTACATTCATAATGGCGCTAAAATTCCCCATTTTAGCGGAACTGTGAAGTTATCTTTATTTTTTAACTTTATCCTGTGAGTCAGAGACTCGAAATTGTTTGCCACAATTAGAAAAAAATGTGTCATTCTTGTAAAAGTTTTTTTTTATGCCTTTATAATCCACATCTTTTTTTAGAATATTAATAATCAATTATATCCTCTTACATTTATAGAGTAATAATATCCTTTTTATTATATAAACTAAGAAAAGGATGATTTAGAAGGATATTCTTTAGTAATAATTTTTGTATCCCCTAAAATATATTCAAATTTAAGAGTATTCCAAAATGTGCATGCTCAAGCATTCTGTAAGAAGATACTTCTACCTACACATGAGCCTGCTGCTAATCTTTCTCTTGAAATCCGAATGACTAAGCCCCAGCAGCACCTTTGTCTCCATTGCAGCTCTTTTGAAACGGACTCCAGCTGGGTAACTCGTGCAGCAAACGCAACCTGAACCGCCGGCGACAGAGGCAGCAGGAACACCAACAACAACAGCAGCAACAGCTGGCGGGCCATTATCCTGGTCAGATGGGCGGCAATAGCACCGGAGCCAACTCGAGCGCCTTTAGCGCGGGCGGATACATTGGACCCACATCGGCTAGCAGCCACCACAGCCTGGGAACATCTTCGGCAGCGGCGGCGGCAGCGGCAGTGGCTGGTGGCAGCGACCTCATCCCGGCGCCAATTGGAACCGGAAACGCCATGGGCGTGTCCTCCTACGCGTACGGTGGCACCAGCTGGGAGGAGTTCTGCGAACGGCATGCCAGGGTGGCAGCCTCCGATTTCGCCAAGGCCTGCATCACATACATCAATGGCAATCTGCCGCCAGAGGAAGCGCGTAACATCCAGCACCGAAGTTTTGCCCAGAAGTTTGTGGAATCCTTCTCGGCGCACTATGACACAGAGTTCTTTAGGCGACGGAGTACCTTGAAGACGGGCGCTGGGTCACTGGACTTTGATGAGGAGCATGAGGTGCCGCGGCTGCTCTCCAAGTCTCTGTTGAGGCGACTCTCCTTTAAGGGACTGCGCAAGGGCAAGGTGAGTCGTGAATAAAAGGCAATCTTTTGGATTCTCTTGTTATACTTTTTATCTAAAGTAGGGTGAATATATACCTCACAGATATAGGGTTAAGTTTTATTAACTTTTAGATGTAGTAAATTTTAAAGCACAAAACATTTATTTGAATCATTCAAGACATCCGCATATTTCCTGATAATGCCAAATAATCCAACTGTCGTGTTCCGGGCTGATAAAAGATATCAAGAGACTCGCAAAGTATAAATATATTGATAAGCACATTCACTTTGACATTCTTGGCATTTAATGCAGAATTCCGATGGCTGATAACTCAAGTTTATATCAAGATTTATGAAGAAGTTCTTCTATAGCTTCTAGAGCTTCTATAGCTTCTTAGCTATGGGAATACCGGGTCCTTGATAGTCGGAAACTCCGTCTATATTGTCCATACTTCTTTTAACTGTCCAAGTTCTCTCTGATGCAGGCCTTTTTCCACAAAAACTCCGACGACGTGGACGGCGGCGGTGGAGGCAGCAAGCAAAGCAAAACTAAGCTGGCCAAGATCGTGGTCGAGTGCCGCAAGGAGGGCATCGTTAACAACTTGACGCCGGAGAGTCTCGACCAGCCGACGGGCTCTCAGAAGTGGGAGAAATGTCGATTGGCCCTGGTGAAGGCTGTCGGCGGATACATGCTCGAGTTTTACACGCCACCCAAGTCGACGAAGCCCCGGAGTGGAGTCTTTTGTTTCCTCATCTCGGAGGCGCGAGAAACCACGGAAATGGAGATGCCCGACAGGCTGAATACCTTTGTCCTGAAGGCGGACAACAACATGGAGTACGTGATCGAGGCGGAGAATGCCGAGGAGATGCGCAGCTGGTTGGCCACCATCCGCTACTGCATGCGAACGCCGCCCACGCAACAGCCTCTGATCGAATCGGATGGCGTGATGGCGGCGGCCATGCAAACGTCGCCCACAAACCCGAATCCGAGTCCCAATCCCATTGGGGCCATACAGAATCCGCAGTACCACCAGCAGGGCGGCTCCAATGGGAATCTTGTGGGTGCTCCTCTGGCCTCGTCCCTGTCCGCGGACAGTGCCCTGGGCCAGGGTGGTGCAACGTCTGCCAGCGACTTGAATGCCATCAACGAACTCGGCACCACTCCGCCCTCAGGTCCGCCGGATATACCCGTCAGACCGCACAGAGGGGAGCAGCGCTTGTCGGCCTCAAGCAACTTTGATGGCATTGAGCTCGCTGAGAACGAAGCAGATGTGAATGTGGCGGACCTGACCGCCGAGATGAGCTTGTTCCCCTGGTTCCATGGCACACTGACGCGCTCCGAAGCGGCACGCATGGTTTTACAGTCCGAGGCAGCTGGACATGGTTACTTTTTGGTCCGCCAGAGCGAAACGCGACGCGGAGAGTTCGTTCTGACCTTCAACTTCCAAGGGAGAGCCAAACACCTGCGGCTCACCATCTCGGAGAAGGGTCAGTGCCGGGTGCAACACCTTTGGTTCCCCTCGATCCAGGAGATGCTCGAACATTTCCGCCACAACCCGATTCCCCTAGAATCGGGCGGCACCTCGGATGTCACGCTTACCGACTGGGTGCACAACAACAGCAGACTGAACGATCCCACATCGGCCTCTTCCGGAGGACTGACTCACGAATCCGGACAGCTCAACGATCTGGGTGGAGGATCCAATGGAAATGGCAACATGAATGGACAGGGATCGCGATCGAATGAAGCGGGATCGGGAGCGGGAGCTGGCGCAGGAGCTGCTGGCGGTGGCCATCCGTCGCCGAGACATGTGAGATAGCCAAAATTTTGGAGTCAATTCAGTGTCAGTGATGGTTTTTTATTTTACTTTGATTTATGTTAAGTTCTTATCATTTCATTGCAACTGTGAAAGGTACTGATGAATGTGTAGTATCGCTATGAAAATGTTTCTCTAAAGAAGGAGTCTTCTAATTATTGAAAAAGTAGTAAATCAAGTCTAGTAAATGCAGAAAAAACGATGTACATAGTTTCTATTTTCCTCTTGTCATATGTTAAATCCTAGCCCAGATTGTAGATCATTCGTAAAAAAAAAATATTTATTAACGTAAATTACTTAAAAACTTTTTAAATCACAATAAGAAAAAAAGGTTAAATCGTTTGTTTCCTATAAATTGATTTACTTTTATTAAGCTTGACTTATAGATTTATATTCTTATTTTTTTTTTTTTTAATAATAAACTCTAATTTTTTTTATCCTTTTAAGATGATCATTTAAAGAGGCTACAATCAATAACTTTTAAATTATTTCTTGTGTTGTTTAGTTTGAATGCTTGAGTTGATTGTTGCATGCCACATTTTTCACCACACCCCCCGCTACCCTTTAAAATTATATTATTAACTAACCATTTCCCCCTTATTCTCGTTCGATCAGCAGTGCAACGAAGTGATTACCATGAATCTTAGTGTTCGCCTAAAGACAAATGAAATTGAACTGCCACAGGAGCCAACACACGTCTTTTTTCCGGAGCAAGTCTATTTCCATTTGGATCCCACAACGCTAACCGTGCACGGATCGCCGCCGGCCGCCGGCCAGAGCTTCCTGGACCAGCCGCATCTGCGGGCCTCGAATGCCTCTCTGCAAGCGGCCGCCCATCATCACCAGCAGCAGCAGCATCCGGCGGGACAATCGCGTCATCCCAGCGACAGTGGCAACAACAGCGGCGGTGCTGTCGGCGGAGGATCGGGATCTGGGGGTGGCGCCGAATGCACCGGACGGGCCGTAGATAATCAGTACAGCTTCACCTAAGTTCGGATTGTTGTTGTTGTGGTTCTCCCATGCGGAATCAATTTTTGTGCCATTTTTAATTGTCCCGAAGGAGAGGAAATTTGTGTTTTTCTTTATTTTTCTTTCGTTCAATTGTCTGCTTTAAAGCTTTCTTTCCTACTCGTTTCTATCTAAGTTAGTACCTCTTTTTCGAAGACATGAAGTAACTGAATAATATGTATACATTATATAGCTAAATGTGTGTGTTCATTTTAAGTACATCAATGTTGTATGTATAGTAACGGAAAACAGAAAACGTAAAACAAAAAACAAAATGCAAATTGACAAAATATAAGATTTTTGTGGCACCAAAGGTGCAACTCAAGCGAATCCTAAAACTTCCTGCTTTACAAAAAAATACATACATATATATACTATACTTATAAATATAAAG
>JAEIII010038620.1:0-10543 GCA_018905755.1 Drosophila ohnishii | reverse complement strand
TCTCCTTTCTAGATGCACTGTGCCACTTTGATGCTAACAGAAACCCCCTGCCCCTGGATAAGGAGAATCCCAAAGCTATTAGGTTTGATTTACAAGATTAAAAGCGTTAGTTCTCCGGCTCATTCAATGCTTCCTTTTCAGGGTGGCACTAATGGTCATCGATTTCCACGACATTTGCCACGGAACGCATCGCAGCGCCAGCGGCGTTACGAACCTGACGTTTGATCTGCTGGAGAAAAGTGGCTACCATGTTATACCCGTACCCTACAATGAGTTTAGCACCAGTGACAAGTTATTGAAACGCGTTCAGTATCTGGAGGCGAAGTTCAAGGCGATTGCAAGTAGCAAATAATTGCAGTTGTAGTTTATATACTTATTTTCCTTGTAATGTTTGATCAACATTTGAATTGTTTAAATTTTGTAAATGTAAAATTAGGCGCTGAATTACATGCTAAACCCAAATGGTGGAGTGTGTTCTATTCTATTTTAGAAGAAAGCAGACGCGTAATTTAAGTGACAGATGGGCGTATTTTTAAATGGTTTATACGGCGTCGAGCTGACTGGAGCGTTGCTTGTTCATGCCCACCTTCCACCATTGGCCCGTCTCCTGGAACTCAATGGCCACGGCAGCTAAAGTATGGAACAGGCTGCGCGCCAGCATGTGCAGGTTGCTTATGTGCAGTATGAATTTAGGATCGTACACTTTATCGATATCGTCGATCTTGTAGTGATCCCGTGTCTCCCGCTCCGTCAGGCATATGCAGTTCCAGGGAGCCCAGTCATCACTCTTGATCCAACGCGGCAATCTGCCGGAGAAGGATTCTATCTAAGCAAAGGAAGGGTGTGTATTGATTTTGCGGAAACTACCTCAGTTCGCTGAGATTCTCCGATTTGCTGAGGGCCGAGTGGCCGTGCCAAATCTTGTCGATGATGTAACGCACATCGTCCGGCTGCATTACAAAGGCAAACGACGTGGCGCACTTTCGTTTGCGTTCATCCCGATGAATGCACCGCAGGATGGACTGATACACAGTGTTCTCCGTAGCCGTGAGCTTTTTGTGGACATTATACAAATTAAATAAACTTAGAAGGACTCTGCCTAACCCACCTTAAGATAATAGCAGTGCTTGCAGGTATCCACATGGCTCTGGCGTGTACGAATGGCGAATTCGGCAAAAGTCTTGACCTTCTTGCATACGATGCACATGCGCGAAGGCGTCCCTGGGAACGTAACGCTTAGATATGCAAAAGGATCTGGTTTAGTACTCACTCTTCTTGGGCTTGTCCTTTTGGAACTTGATCAGGTCAAAGAAGAGGATGCTCTGGCGCTTGCGCAGAATTTCCACATCACTGGACTTGGCGTACAGCAGCAGATTCTTTTCACGATCGAATAAGTCAAAGAGCTGCGATTTTAACAGTTGTGATTTATACTTATTAAAAAAATAAATAGGTGGACCAACCTCAGGAAAGTTAGGATAACACGCCTCCTCTGTAAGCACAGCCATCACTTGGCGAATGAAATCCAAGCGATCCTCCCTCTTGCGCGGCTTACGCATATCCTTGTAGATCTCTGTGAGAAAGCGCACTCGCTGCGTGCTCAAGAGATCCATGTGGATCTTTGAGTCCTTGTAGCCAATCCACTCAATCGGCTTGCCCATCTCCTTCAGCAGCTGATCGTTGCGGAATTCCTCCATGGACTTGTAGACGAGATTTCGCTGCCGCTCCACACCGTTCAGCAGCTGAATCTCCTTGTCCAGCAGGATATTCACCTCGGCTATGCGAGCGGGGCCCTCATAGTTGGCCGTGATCCGCTTCATCTCGGCCTTCTTCCAGCGCGCCACCTCTGCGAAGAGCAGATCGAAATCGTCCTTGCTGCGGGGGAACTGCTTGACCACCCGGTGTCGTTCCACGCGCTGCTCCACGCACTTTTCGTACCGCTCGTCCTCCTGCTCGCGATTCTGCACCAGGCGACTGGAAAGGGATTCTTTATCAGCGGAGGAAACTACACTTTACACTCCGAAAGACTACCCACCGATACTCAGCGGCCCGCTTGTGGATGTATTTCCAAAGGATCCAGCGTCGCCAGTTGCGCTGAATGAGCAGAGTCTTTTCGAGCTTTCGCTCTGCCCGCTCCTTCTGGGCAAAAGTCTGGTACTTTCCAGGGACAATGGTGAAATCATTGGCTGCGGACACATACATGATGTTGATGCCATCTAGGTGGCATTGTACCGACTGCTCATGAGCCGTGTTCTGGAAAAGAAATGCATTTCAAATATGAATCCTCTTAGGTACTGCTAGCCCGCCTTACCAGAATCTTTTCCTTGGGCTCCCATGTCTGCGTATCCCTGGACTTGTACTTTCTGTACTTGATCTTATCAAAGTAGGGCCCAGTCTGGGTGAAGGCATCCAGATACTCCTTTCCGCTAACCTTATCCCGGTAGCCGCACAAAAAGGGCTTGACGATAGCCGCATTCTCTATCTCCACCACCACATTCTTCGGCTGCCCGTCCTGGGTATCCTCGCCGGAAATATGGACCGTGATGAAGTCAGCCAGGCGGTGCTTGCTGTA
Source organism: Drosophila ohnishii (assembly GCA_018905755.1). Lineage (NCBI taxonomy): Eukaryota > Metazoa > Arthropoda > Insecta > Diptera > Drosophilidae > Drosophila > Drosophila ohnishii. Next base: position 7,974 of record JAEIII010038620.1, on the reverse strand, counting down.
TAAGGAGAGCAGTAGTTTCAACCCACCTGCATGGCTTGAATGAGTACTCACTCGAAGTAGACTTCCAGGTCTAACTTGGGCAGCGAGGTCTGACTGGCGTTAGCATTGCTGTTGAGCTCCAGCTGGAACTCATGGATCCCGAAGTCATCCAAGGCAGTGGAGTTGATGGGTAAGCTGTCGCAGAGTACACTACCATCCTGCAGGAGCACCAACATCTCAGGCTCCACCTCAAACTTGCGAGCTATGTCCTGCTTCACTTCTGCAAGGGTCATGCAGTTGGGATACACCTGGGCCACAATGTCCGACTCGGAAAGCCGGAACTTGACCGTCACATTCTCCACCTCCACGCAGCACTCCTCCGATTGCTGCTGCTCGGACTCGGTGCTGCGTGAGTCAATGGGTGTCGGACATCCCGGTGGCTGCCTGGGACGCTCGCAGGGCTCCACATTCAGTTGAACGTTGCACACAAATGCCGGCGGTCGCTCCTCGACGCTCATCTTGCCCCATAAAATATACTTATCAAGGGCGGAGTAAGGGGGGACAATTGTTTCCAGTCAAAATAATTCAAAATTGAAGCTAAGCACCGCCTGCTGAGACAACGGAGTCTCGAAAAGATGGCCATGGGGCGGGTCCCACGAATTTGTTCAATAAACTTGACGGCCGCTGCTAGGCGCCCTGTTGTGGCAACGGGTTGTAGGCCAAAAAGCCCATTTGGCCTTTGTTTCTCGCGTGCGAGTACAGTGGAGCCCAAAAGGTATGTATTAAAAGGTAAATAAAGTTAAGACATTAACTTATTTATATATTATATTTCAAACTGATTATTACATACAGAACAGCTTAAAATAATTTAGACCTATACATTTTTAATGATTTCCCTTCTCCAAGATCTATAAGCTTGACTGTATCTTAATTTTCTCACGCATTCGCACTGGATTTCCACGTGGTGAAAGCTTCCCATCATCTAATTGGCTCCCCGGCTTCATTGGGCATTTCCAAATATTTTGCATACCCCTTAACAATTTTCTAATTGCCACAAATTCAGCAGCTCCAATGATCCCACTTCGATCTGCCACATTTAAAGGCCTTATTATTTATTATTATTTATTGCACAACTCGGGGGGCATCGGAGAGACAACGGTGACAGTAATTACTTTTACTAAATGGCTTGGAAAGATGGCCGGGCCACACGTGAAGATGATTTGGAGCTACCGATGCTACCGATGCGGAAGCCGTCGTCTCTAATAATTATGCTTAAATATTATATCATGATCCATGCAGATATCATCAAAGTTAATGGCTCTTCAGCTCTTGGCGCCCCCTTCTCTCGATTTCTTTTGCTCGATTTTGACCCAATTCCGGGGTTTTGTCAATTCGGCTCATAGGAAACGCGATCCAGTTGAAAGGTTTGGCCATTTCCCCTCTCCAAAGTAGCTTAACTCATAAGTATTGGCTTACAAAACCCAAAACAAAGTAATTGTTGGTTTTTATTTGTTTTTTTTTCTTTTATTTTTTCGCTAAACTATACTAAATGTATTAATAAATAATGTTTTTGTTATAGTAGAAGTTGGACTTTAGGTTGGACGCCGTCAGCCGGGACTTTGGACCGGCATGGGCCACCTGCAGCCTGTGAGGGCGGCCGTTGAAGTAGTAGTCCTTGTGGTGTTGCACCCGCAGCACCTTGCTGGGACTCCGATGGTCCCAGTCAGGCTTCGATGTCGTCGGACGCAGCGTGGTCGTTGGCGGCGGTGTCGCCTCCGCTTCCGGCAGAATGGGATTGATTTTCATGGGCTGATAGTCCAGACCAATGCCGGGTATGTGGCGAAAGGGCAGTGGGGGTACGGGGATATAATAGATTTTCGAATCCTTTTTCGTTTTTTTCGTCTTACTGCCGTTCTTGTTGTACTTGCGCAGATTCAGCGGCTTTGAGGTGACCACATAGTCCATGTACAGGTTGTCCAGCGACGGGGACTGCACCACAATGCGATTGCCCAGCCTGGTGGGCGGCGCCTCTGACCTTGGGCCATATGAATAGGGACGAGCTGCCACCAAATTGGCCAAAATAAGTAAAGATGCCAAGGGAATCAGTGGAGACATTCTGGAAGAATAAAAATCCAGGGTTTAATAATAATTGTATTTATGATGTTGGAAAGTAATTACTTTTAATGATAAATTGTTGATTTATGGCTTGATTTGGTTTTTAATTAAAATAAACAATAAGCAACGTAGCTTAACAATAACTACTATAAACTCTTTTGAGTCTACAACTCCTTTGTCTTCGAAATCCGGAATGATCATTCTATAGAAGAATGCATTATAATGGGAAATACAATTGCTTTTCTATAGTTTGTAGATATAATTGCATTCGAGACGAAAGATAATGATAAAATAATAAGGATGCCTTAACACAAAATGTTAAATTTTGTAGCGAATATAAATTTAATTCGAATTCCTGCCAATGACAATGGAAGTCTCATCTGGAATGTGTAACATTTTTCAATCGAAAAACGGCGTGAGAGGTGAGAGGGTGTCAAGGTGAGAGGCATCGAAAGTCGAGTGCCGAGTGCCGGCTGCCACCACCCACGCCCCACTCGACGAACGATTGTCCAAGGCTTTGATCGATGGGGTGGCAACCGAAGTGGCGAACCCGACTGCTCGTAACAATCATAATAATGGGCAATGCCATTTTCTGCAAGTCACATGCCAAAGCCGAATAATTTAATAACAAATAAATTGTCTGTGCGCATCAAAGCGCAAAATGTTTCGCCTTTACATGGTAAAGTTTCTCACGTTCCCCCTCTCACACACACTCACACACACACGCACGCACACACACAGGCCCCAGATAATTTTCGTTTCGATTTGATTTAAATGAAAGCATTTAATGCACGCTAATCAAAGCGACGCCGACAGCGAGCCGGCAGCGACGCGACGCCGGCAGAGCAATTACGCTAATGAGCGCGTCGAGCGCCATCTGGCGGCGCAGATTTCAACGCTTCAGTGATTAATGAGCCTGTAAAAATAAATTGATCGCCGCGGCAACACATCCGAAAAAGCCGGCGCAACATCGATTGTGATCGGATCGGATCGCATAGGATCGGCGCAGAACAAGCGGCTCGACATGATTTTCGGGACTAACTAGGGGCGTTGGCGACTCGCCCCCCGTCTCAACAGGTTGTCCATGGTATGCAAATCGCTTAAGCATATTTTTCTTTTTCCGCCAATATAGACATTTGTCTAATTCCAGTGTCTGGAATAATTGCCTGCAGCGATTTGTTCGGTGGCGCCCCCTTTTGGTAACACCCTACAAAATGGACACTAGAAAGGCAAGGCCGAAGAATTTATACCCTTCAATGGGTTCAATGGCATGAGAATAGTAAAAATAAATTAATCAAATCAAGAATATATTATTCTATTTTAGTTTGGATCTTCTACTATACTTATAAAATGTATATTTATTTCACCAGTCACGCTAATATTACACCGACAATTACAAGTCCTTTGTTGCGTTGCAAACTTCTGATAAAAATTATAATACCCAAAGAGACCCAAAAAACTTATCTGAGATAAATTGCAGAAAGTTTGAATTTGCTTTGTTGACTGATCACGGGCCCCGCATGATATATGATCGGTGATTCGGGTGATAATAGAACACAAAACGAAATGCGAAAGGCCAGAAAAACATACATACATATATATTTCTGCCGAGAGACACCACACTCGGGCTCATTACAGTTTAATTGCTCCGGTGGCTCTGGGATGCCTAATGGCTAGCCGCAGTTCACACAGTTCAGGAACCAGAAACTTGAAAACTTCATTTAATTTGTCCACTCACTGACTTCAATTATCTAAGGCCTTTTTTTTTAATATTTCGCGCCGCTTGTATCAACATCGTTGCCAAGGTCGTTTTCGTTCGGCGCCTGGGCCGCCGCATAATAGGAGGCCTCATCTGCCGATGATGCGGGATGTGTGGATGTGATTAATCATATCACGCTCGCTCGCAGCTGGCCGCTAGGCGGCAGGTGAAAGACGAAAGACTTGGGCGGCGAACTCGATGCAGACGAAAGACTTAGGCAACGAACTCGATGCGGACGGGCAGCAATTATAAACTTATTAATGAATGCAAATGAATTGACGTTCTATGGCTCGGACTCTCTATGCTAATCGCACTCACTTTAAATGGTTGCAACTGCAGCTGCCGGTTTATTGCGTAGTTTCTTCAATTGTGTGTTTTTCGCTGATTGTAAATTTATTGCTCAAGTGTCCTTCAACCGGAGATGATGATTGTTTTCCCGATGATTGCTCGTTTGTATAGTTGCATAAATTATGGAATTTAATTTATGCCTAATGGTAAGCGCACGTTCTATCACTTTTATGGTTGCTTAAATCTACACTCTTCGCGTTCGCATCTAAATTCCCTCGCACTGCTTTGCCGACGTCTTCGGGCTTTAGGTTCGAGCGCGCTAACTTTTGAACGTTGTGAACGCCTCGGAGTGCGGCAAATAAATGAGAGCTGCGAACAGTTTGTAATTTGTTTTTTTCTCCTTTTCTTCTTAAATCAAAAATCAGTCGGTCGACGTCGCTGCCGCTGCCACTGCCACTGCCTCTGTTGCGGCTGCTTCTGTCGTCATCAACGGCCGGCCACTGGAAGTGCGAGGCGAGGCGAGCGTTCACTTGCAGGAGCCGCCGAGTCGGTGTTGGATTTATTATTGTGTGAGGTCCAAGCCAATGGAGACGCCGATTCCAATGCAGATGCCCAGATGCCGAGATGCTGATGCCCAACTGGTTGCCGGATGGCAGATGATCTTCGGATGATGAGCGGGCCATAAATTAGCCAGTTTATTGTTTGTCCACTTACTGTTACAGTTGGCAATTGCACTTGGTGGGATTTGCCTGCTCCCCATTCGCCGCCATTCGCTAAACAAATTCATCAGTTGGCATTTCTCGACTCCCCGAGACCAGAACTGGCCAGGAAATCCAACACCAAATGACCAGTCAGTCGGCTTTCGATTGAATTACACCTTGCCCAGCCAGCCAGCTTCCTTAACCCTCTGCGTAAATCCAGCTGACATATCGAAAAGTGTCAACTAAAATAACTATTTTGTAGCTTGAGTCTAATTTGGAATCTCTTTGGAAACTTGCCTTCTAATTTTTTACCAAAACAAAGCTCAAATTTGTATGTATTTGCATAGATTTAAATCTTTACTTTCTTTGATTGGCTAAAACAAGCTTATATACTAATTGGCCGGGTTGATTTGATTATGGTTATCTTTTTCCTTTTTCAAGACGATATTTACTGCGAGATTCTTATGACTTATGGGACCGTTAAGCTTTATTCTTGGAATTATTAGAGTTAATCAATAAATCAACGGCTTATGCAAAATATTTTCTATTTCGTTTCGTCAAAAAGAGCTAAAAGGTATTTAAATTTATAACATATCAATTAACTAGGAGCCGTTTCTAGGGGGTTAAGAGACCTGGTTCAGGCGCTGATTAATGCTTGAGACGCCAAGAGGGTTAAGGGTTTCATTCTGGCTCTGGGACAAGGTATGGTCTGCCCTGAGACGTCTGTTTGGCAGCTCCTTTGTCTTCCCGATATTGTGCACAAATTAGTTACAAATGAACCTACGACAACAAAAGCCGTTGACGGTAACACGAAGCCTTCGTTGAGGTAGGGTCTGGTCTGCTCCGCTTTTCTCGATTCCAAGTGTCTGGCCTATTGACAGGCCACCAGGCAGCTCTACCAGCCGGCTGAGACCGACCTGCGTGTGGCGCTCAAAAGGGATATCTGCGTTTTGGCCCTCATCATAATTTAATTGGAACGAATGGCGGCGAATGGTGTTCGAGCCACTTTTCTAAACACCTTTGCGTGAGTTGTTGATGCTAATTGGGTATCTACAAGTGTGTTTCTTGATTGAAAGAGGAATCCCGCTCGACCTTGCGCTGCCGGAGCAGACTGTAGTGGTGACCAGTGACCCATTGAGCTAGAAATAGCCACCATAAATCGCAGTGAAAATTGTCATGAATTATGGCGAAATGTACGCGAATGTGTGCCTTAATTAAATCACTTCCCTTCGAGGCACCGTTTTACGACCTGCTAATTAAAACAAGTAAAAGCAACTAGCAATTATATAAAGGCATTTCCACTCCACACACAAACTTTCCCAGGGCCCGGCCATCATCTTTCACCAGCTCCAGCTACAGCTCCAGCTCCAGACCCCACACAGACTCTCTAAATTCGGCTCTAAACAAAGCGAATGACATAACAAACAAGCTAAACAAATGCTGGAAAAGCACGGCACAGCTCCAGGCAACTTCTTCAGACTCTTCTGACTGTGTAAGACACTTTTAAATATTAATTAGCCGTGGCAGCAGCAGCAGCAGCAGCACAACTGCCGGCAATTAGGCCTCCACCCCTCTGCTCAGAAGTGTGTGTTGAAGTGCGTAAGCTCTCGCATGTGCCAAATGGCCACTGGCAGCTATGTTGCCAAGTCCAAATGGACTCCCAATCCGTCTCCCAGATGCAAGTATCAACTCGTTCTCACAGCCAAACTGCACGCATCAGCTGCAAGAACGACGGGCAGATCAGGCCACAGATCGGGCCGGGCCAGGCCGGGAGTAATTGTAATTGTTAACGATTAGACAACACAAATCACGAACAAGCTGCCGAGCATCTATATAGCTGTATCTGTATCTGAAGCGTCTCCCTGTGTATCTCCGTATCTGTCTCATTTCCAGCGCCGTTCGTGTGTGTGAACCGAGTTTTAGGCATTATTAAGAGTAATATGTTTAATGCTGACGGAAGCAATACGAGTAGATGGTTCTGGCACGGGGCTTCAGACGGACAGCTGGGTCTGCACTGTCACAAAAAGATTGGTAAAAATTATATCATATTTAATAATTTAAGAATTTGGTCTTGCATCCTCTTATTTTTACTTCCTGATAAACGAATATCTGAATCCTAAAATAAGGAGTTTAAATATTATCTACAGACAGACAAACTAGCTCGTAAGTATCAGTATATGTAATCCAGAGGATAAAAGGGTTCTGGTTTGAAGCTTAAAAATCCTGTTCAAATATCACATTTATAATAGGAATTGTATAAACAACAAAACAATCATAAACACGTTTTACAGACCCATAAGGAACTCTGATCATAATATTATGATTTTCCCCTGTGTAGCACTGCCAACCCATTTAGCCAGAGTCAGTCCCTCAGTGCCAATGTCTCGGTTTCAGTCTCAAACCCAGTCTCTTGGCTCGGTCTTGGTCTTCGGGCCAAGAGTGACAGACACACACTCTTGGCTGCTGCTCTGCTGCTGGCGCTTGCGTGTTTGGCTACTGAATTTTTAAGCATTCGCCAGCACGCCGTCTGAAGTCGGGGTCTAAGGCTTCATTTACATTGGCAACGAACGTTTTAATTAGCCGCTTATAAAGACACAACACGGCGGCGGACCCATTTAGATGAATGGCGGGAACACCCACAGCCAGGCAGCCGCGCAGCCGCGCTACGTCACAGTTAAGACGACTAATCAGGCGGCTTAAATCGCAGCGGTTATATATGGGCCAATTATAGCGAATCTTTTATTGTCGATAAATTCGCAGGTTCATTAAACCCGCGCACCGACCATAAACTGACTCAGGCACTTGGGCCTTTGTGTTGTCGCTTTTATCACTTGCTCGGGGTGCTTTGCTTGGTGGTGAGCTTGGCATGTGGACACCATCGGATCAGTCCATCTCACTTGCCGGCAATGCACTCTATACTCGGCACTTGGCACTCGGAATGAAGTTGTCGGCTTACGCAACGCAATGTTAACCATCCCGATTTGTGCACTTGGCATTTCTGAGAGCTGGACCCCGCTGGATCGGGGTCAGGCTGCCTCCACGTCTGCTGCTCGAGACTTTCATCGAAAGTCAAATATTTGTGGAGCACACAAAAGAAAAGTGTAACGAAAGGAAAAGACCAGCCACCAGCCA
>JAEIII010038617.1:0-15298 GCA_018905755.1 Drosophila ohnishii | reverse complement strand
CTATATGCAAAGTTTCATTCAGATAGCTTTTAAACTGAGGGACTAGTTTGCGTAGAAACGAACAGACGGACGGACAGACGGACATGGCCAGATCGAATCGGCTGTTGATGCTGATCAAGAATATATATACTTTATAGGGTCGGAAACGTCTCCTTCACTGCGTTGCAAACTTCTGACTGAAATTATAATACCCTGCAAGGGTATAGAAACACTCCAAAATTTGAGGACTTAAATTCTTTTTTTTAATATATATATTTTTTTATCTATTTCCTTTTTTTCGGGAACTTTTATATTTTATTATTTTCTCAAAAACTAAAAAAACTTCCCAAATTCGATCAAAAATTGTTGTTGTTGTATTCCATACACATTTTTAGAGACTTATTTCGTTTTTTGTTTTGAGGACTTATTTAATTTCGGGTTTATTTCGTAGCACCAGCAATGATGACCAGATAGGAGAGAGGCATCAATTGTCCCTCTAATTAATTGCCCTTCCAACCTACCTAATATACTGATACATACATATACAAGCAATTAACATTAAACTCTCATTTAATTTCAGTGAATCTGCACCGTCATCTACAGACGCATGGCGTCGACTATTTGCAATTCTCATTTCGTTGGATGAACAATTTGCTGACACGCGAACTGCCGCTGCACTGCACCATCCGGCTGTGGGACACATATCTGGCCGAATCGGACGGCTTCGCCCTGTTCCATTTATACGTATGCGCGGCATTCTTGCTGCACTGGAAGGAACAGCTGATGCAACAGAACGATTTCCAGGTACGCATGCATAATCATAATCCTAATCAAACATTAATCAATGATAATGCTTACCGCCGGTAGGGTCTCATGCTGCTGCTACAAAATCTGCCGACACACAACTGGTCCGATCGCCAAATCAACGTTTTGCTGGCCGAGGCATTCCGCTTGAAGTTTACCTATGCGGACGCGCCCAAGCACTTGGAGACGAAGAGTTGACAAAAGCAACACAAACAATGCATATTATACGTAACATAGAGGTTTACATAGTTTACTACGATCTGCGGAATATACCTATATACATACAACGTACGCTACATACATCTAATAATTATATACAATTTGTTGTTTAGCCGTTCTTCTGTTTGTTTCTTTCTCTTTTTGTCGTTTCGTTTGAATTTAAACAAAAAAGAAACCATATTCTAATTAAACTCTCTGCTTTTTGTAAATACGAATCAAACTAATTCAAAATACAATTTTACACGTTCAACGGCAGCAGTTTCAATTGAAATATTTGTCTTTTATAAAAACAAATCGAATCAAAAGTCAAGGGGAACAGCTCCGTACTTTTCCTTGTGAATTAAACTCAAAAATTAGCTTAAAAATAATAAAGATGGATAGCTATAAAGTTGAGTTGATTTTAAATTACAATTGTGGAGAATCTAAGCTAAAATCGATTAGAAATGCTCTACGATTCATAATCTAATCATAATTATGACAGAATCGTAACATCCCTGTCAAGACTTATTCTATCCTAGTTTTGCCTCTCGGCAATATGCTTGAGCTGCTTAAGAACTGTCTCCAGTAGCTTCTTCTTATCGTTCTTGCGCACCAGCGAGAAAATGGGCTTCTTGTCCGCCTCGCGGATCTTCTCCAGTATCACAATAATGGACTGCGGCTGGACGAGATGGTATCGGTTCTCCTGCTTGCCATAGTCGTGGAAGTACGTGCTCCACTCCTCCAGGATGAGCAGATCCAGCAGTTGTCGGTTGCGCAGGAAGTACTTGCTGAGCTCGCCCTCTTTCAGTCCTGGCACCGGTTCCGAGGCCGCGAAAAACTCGCACTGCATAAGGTCGAGGTTGATCTGTGTCAGCGCTCCCGTTGAAATCTGCTTTACATCCTCATCATACATGATTGAGTAGATCTTTTCCGCAATGTGTTCGCAGGTGCGTCGACAGGCAGCCTGGGCGATGTGGGGCAACTTAAAGGCAAAATTGTCGAAGGTGCTCTTTAGATAGGAAATCATGTCCGTGATGAAGGCAGAAGCTATGCCCGGCGGCTCTACCAAAAGCCAGTCGTAGGCGCTTAGCTCGAAGAACTCGTCAATTTTGGAGCAGATCCGCAGGCCAACCTGCTTCTCAGCATCCTGCCGCGCCACATGGAACATGGCCGATGGACTCTGTGACACACTCCGCTCCGTGTTGGTCATATGGCAGACGAACTCGTCCAGGAAAGGTCCGGCCTTCTCCAAATACTGCGTGTCAATGATGATCTGAATGAGCTGCGTTAGCGTTATGCTCGGCTGACGAAAAACCACCGAAAGGCACCCGCTGAAGCTGCGTGTGAGGAGCAGGTTGGCCGCCTTGCGCACCATGGCGGCCACCTCATTCGGCGACAATGTCAACTCCTCGGCAAACTTCATGCAGGCGTACATGAACTCCTTGGCTTGGTGATATACCTCGGGAACCATGCGCGAAAAGGGGAACTTCTTGGGGAACGGTGCGTTCTCCAGCTGCTCCGAGTGAAAGGGAAACCGCTCAATGATGCCCTCATACTCCTCCACATTCTGTACCACCATGGGCAGAAACTGCTCTTTGTCGAGGATATCGCGAAAGACGTGCACCCAGCGCTGCAGCAAAACCTGTGCAAAAGTATTCCCCATATAAGTAACTCGTTTGTACTTTAAGGAGGAAAGACCTTACCTCATTGTAGTGGTCCCTCATGTTGTGTAGGAGCTCCCATAGGATGTTCACCGTGTAGCCGTAGCACTTGAATGTATTTATGGACAACATGATCAGGTTTTTAATGCGCAACAGTATATTGGGATCGGTGCACGACGACGAGCTCATACTGATCTCGTTAACGAACTTGGTTAGTGAGTTCGACCAGAGGTCCTCCAGATAACTGTTGGTGACGACATCGCCTGCTGTGTTCTTAACGTGATCTTCCACCACAAAGAATCCAACAATGGCGCAGATATACGTCTTGTAGGCCTCCAGGTTGTCGTGCATGTTTGGAGGCGGCTGAAGCACCAGCTTGGCCTGGTCTCGACGCTGCTGACGGTAGTCCTTCTCAAAGTACTCACGCTGTCCCAGCACCATATAGATGTGCAGGCACCGATAGATGGGCGAGAAGTCTATTAGGTCCTGGGCACTAACATTCGCGCCGTCATCATCGCCACCATCACCGGCACCAGCCCCTGCTCCGCCCGCTCCTCCATTGGCTTGCGTCTGCATATGCTCCGCGATGATGGCGTTGATGTCGCGTTTCTGCAACTGCTTGGTGTGGGTGATGGCCAGCTCACCGATCCTCGGTGAGAACTTTCGTATGTTCTCGAGGAACTCGCGAAAGTCTGAGGCGGACGAGCGCCGTATGTTCTCCTTGATGATGGGTATCTGGATCTGCATCTGGGTGGCAAAGCGGTAGTTGTGTGCCTTTAGACGCGCTAGGTGCTCCGTCTCGAGAGTTTCGAGGGTGCGCAAAGCCTGGTAGTACTGCTTGTTTTTGGCCTGCTGAGTGAACTTCATGTAGCACTCGAGAGCTGGCAGACAGGACTTCAGTGCCTCAATAGCACTGGCCAGATTGGACTCAATTTGACGCGCTCGCACCAAGTCGTTGCCCTGCTGGATTAGCGATGCACTGATCTGACGCAGCGAGGTGTCTAGCGAGTGCACCTCGTCGTGCAGCTGCTTCGCCTGTGTGCGCACCTGCAGCAGCTCCTGGATGGAGTCGATGAAGCCTTGATAGTACAGGTTGCAGATACGCTCGATCTCCTTGTCATGGCTGCGAATCCGCTGGTCCAGCTGCTCGCCAATCTGCTTGGTGTTGTTTCCTGCCAAGAAACATAAATATATATTGAAAATTCTCGGGGCGTAAACAAATCGTGATATTGGGTTGAAACCTGTGGTTACCTTCTAGAATCGATCGAAAGGTGGGCCCCCAGTAGTCATCCACCGCCTCTATATCTTGCACGGTCACCTTGGACATGTTAAGTCGCGCTTTTAAAGGTTTTAAGAGCAATTTTCAAGGAATAATCCAAAAGTTATTAATCAGTCGACTGTACAGTGTTGATTAACAGTTGCGGCGTGCAGTGTTGAATAACTCTTAAAGCCCTTCTATGCAACAAGTATTTTGCGTTGGAGAGTGCCATCTCTAAACAGCTGTTTAACTTTCCGTAACTACAAAAAAGCTAATAAAAAACTTGTAAACTAAAAACCCCTTAGGGAACAAAAAGCTTCTGCCGTGGAATAAATTTATTACATTGCACAAGTTATTTGCCACATTAAAAATTATTTAAGACTAACACCAAGTCTGATCGTTATGAACCGCCTCGATCAGCTGTTGCTTCTCGTAATACCCTTTCTGATAGTACGTTAAAATATACATACCACAAGCTTCTCACCCATTATAAGCCGTATAAATTATTTATTTTAAAAATATTTGTATTACTAAAGCTATTAAAGCTCTTAAATATACGTTATTATATTTAGGAAATGTTTTGTAATTCCTCCAGCTCCAAGGCTGCTCAATTTAATGAAACTGCCAGCAAGGGTATACAAATCTCGACTTGACAAGGTTTCCTCACTTCCATTCTCGTTCAAACTTTCACTTCGGGTGGCGGTTTTTGAGCATTCCGCTTCTGGTTGGGTCCAAAAACTTGTCGGGGGAGTTACGGTTCCGCAGAAACAGTTATGTTGCAGTAATACTCGTACACGCACGCAATCACGGCCGGAAAATAACTACATACATATATAGCTATGGCTACCATACGGAGTCGCCACAATGGAGCTTCTACAACAACGGCGACAGAGGAAGAGCTCCAGACCAGCAGCAGCAACAACAACAATAGCAAGCTGGAAAAGGGAAAGGGAAACCAGGAAAAGAGTGACCCCATGATATACATCATCTTCATATCTCTGCTTTTTGATCTGCTGGCATTCACCATTATTCTACCACTGCTGCCGTCGCTTTTGGAATATTATCGCCAGAATGATACATCCGGCTTGTACGCCGTGCTCACGGAGCGCGTTCGATGGTTTCAGCAGCTCCTCGGAGCCCCCGAGCGGTATATATCGGTGCTATTCGGTGGCTTCCTCGGTTCCATGTTCAGTTTTCTGCAATTTGTGGCGAGCCCGATTGTGGGCGGGCTCTCGGATTACTACGGCAGGAAGCCTGTGCTGTTGGTTTGTACGGTGGGTAATCTTAACCACACACTTAAAGCTTGGTAATCGTATTAAATATGTATTTACTTCCGTTTCCGCAGTCTGGCATCGCCTTGTCCTATCTGATCTGGGCCTGCTCCAGTAATTTCGCCTTGTTCGTTCTGGCCCGCTTTGTGGGCGGCATCAGCAAGGGTAACATCTCGCTGTGCATGTCCGTCATCACGGATGTGTCCAGCGTGAAAACCCGTGGACGGGGCATGGCCCTGGTGGGCGTGGCCTTCTCGCTGGGCTTCATTGTGGGACCCATGATTGGAGCCCTATTCGCCATATTCTCCGATAAGAGTGGAGGAGCTTGGTTTGTGCTCCCCTCGCTCCTCGCCTTTGGCCTGGCTGCGGGCGATCTCCTGGTGCTAGCCTGCTGTCTCCGAGAGACTTTGGCCAAGGTGGGAATCGGCTGAGTGTACATACTAACATTTCAACTAACTTTGCGGCTTATTTCCCAGGAGAAACGTGTTAAGGAGATTTCATCTGCCCTGTCATATGGCCTGCAATTGCTCAACTTCTCGGCCATATTTAGGTAAGTCATGGAATTAATTAGCATGAGGCGGGAACGTAAACCTGTCGTGTGACCAAGTCGACTTGCCTGACTGGTTTGAGGAACATTATCATTACCGTGCCAGGTGCCGGGTTCTCCGGCACGTTTATTTGATTGTCTTATCAGTGGGAAAGTATGGCTACACATCTGATTAAAGTCTGTTAATGGAAAGGAAAGGTGTCCCGTTCCCTTGAATACAATCTCTTGATTAGCGCTTGGATTTAGGTTGACCAATCATATTTCATGTTAATTCTTCTATTGACAGATTTGCTGCTATCAAAAATGTCCCAAAAAAAGACATTGAGGCCTTGCGATCAATTGGACTGATATACTTCCTATACCTGTTTCTGTATTCCGGCTTGGAGTTCACCGTCACCTTTCTGATGTACCATAAATTTGGGTACACCTCAATGGACCAAGCCAAGATGTTTTTGACAACCGGTATGAGAGTGGCAATGCTGTATGTGGGCCTAAATTAATCGATTCTGTAATATATTTTTTCCAGGTGTTATCATGACATTGCTGCAGGGATCGGTGGTTCGTCGTCTGCCCGAGGCAAAGATCAAGGGCTATGCCATTTTCAGTCTGTACCTGATTGTCCCGGCCTTCGTATTAGTTGGCCTGGCCGAAAGCAGTCGATTGCTCTACGCCGGTATGATCCTCTTCGCCATCTCAACGGCCTTCGCTGTCACCTGCCTTACCACCCTGGTGTCCAAGTATGGCAATGATGACCAGAAGGGTTCAGTATTGGGCATTTTTCGCTCCCTAGGAGCTCTTGCTCGGGCATTAGGTCCTGTGGTGGGCAGTATTGGTGAGTTGAATTTACTGCGTCACAGTGTTGTGTTTCTAATCTTTCCGAATCCCTACAGCTTTCTGGTGCGTAGGCTCAAAGATTACCTATATAGCCGGTGGACTTCTGCTCATTTATCCAGCCTTGGCCTTGCAGCGTGCTCGCATTTAGATGCAATAGGAACAAAGTGAATTAACCATTTTAGAGATCAACGCAAGTATTAGTTGCACATTATACTTAATTTATTGTTTTATATACAAGTATTTTATATTATAATTATTACATTTTTATACTCTGTTTATACAAAACTAATGGTTTTCAATGGGCTAAAATTGGGGTTAAGTATAAATTATATTTCAAACTACTATTCTCAAAAACGTACAATAAAATAACTGGAAAGAAGCTTTTTGATGATAAAACAAGGACTTCTATAAAAACTTCAAAGCCTAGGAATGGAATTGGAATCCTCAAGCTATCTAGCAGAAAATCGAGAAAGAGACTTTTTTGATAAAAAAAAAAAAAAAAAAAAAAAAAAAAAACTATTAAATAAAGAAACGATTAAAAAACGTTATTTTTTAAATACATATACATATTTATACGCCACATTTATAAATTTATGGTATATAAATGGTATTTCTTGATGCCACAAATGGTATTTAATGGTATTTATTGCGAGGCCGGATGGTATTTTTAATCGTTATCGGCGCCATACTGCTGCCAACTTCACGCCGTATATTTGGGGAGTGACTAAGTTTCGTGTAAGAGAAAATTATAAATAAATGCGTTAAAAACAGCTGCAATTATCAAATTGTTACTGTACTAGTTGTCGCTGACATTCTACCAGACGGCGCGACCGCATTGGTGCTGGAAACACAGGACATTGCACCGAATACTGATATACATTTTTCTCTTTCTTTACAACACAACTACAACTGCAAAAAAGTGTAAAAAGTGTGTGAGCTACGACAAACGCATAAAGAAATCGGCGGCGCGCAGGTTATTGGATTTCGTTCATAAATCGGACGGAGTAACAAGGATAAGGATACAAATCGAAACGTATTGAGCTAGCGCCGAGAGCAAAACAAATTCGAAGAAAATGGGAGCTAGAGAAGACGAGTACGATTATCTGTTCAAAGGTAATTATAAACATGACACTGCCGGTGGCTGCAGATCGGTGGAGGTAGAGGTGAAGGTGGGGAGGAGTAGCGGCGGCCCTCTCTCTCCCTCCCCAGTGCCTGGACACAATGACGCAGTGGTTCAATGGCACTAATTGAAACTAATTGGAGAATAACAGAAAGTGCAGTCGAAAACCCAGAGTTCATGTACTGGTATGTGTTGTGTGAGTGCTAGTGTGTGATTAATTCCCAAAATAAGTCCAAGAAATACGCCCCCCGAGTTTGTTAGTGTTGCTGCTTCCCGTGCAGTTGGATGCCCTTTGACGGCTCTCTCACGCTCCCGCTCTCTCTTTGGGGCCTCTTCCGGATTCAAGTACATTGCCGTTAACTGTCTGTTTTGTCATTACGTTCCCGTTGCTCTCGCCACGTTGCATGCAAAAGCCAACGCAAATCGTATTTATAATCGCGATAAAAGTTTCCTCTTCCAGCGGGGAGTTGGTTTGAATGCTTAGCCACCCACTCACATTCTTAAATTGATTAGATTTCAAGTTAGTACCACGAGTGAGGGTGTAGGTATGATTACTTCTGTACAGCTGGCTCTTGCATTAACTTTTTGTAATTTCTTTGCATCTGTTTACGGCTCTCTCGCTCTTCAGCTCTCCCTCTCCAGCTCTCCCTCTATCTTGGTGTTGAAACCTCAGTTGGGAGTTTGGCACAGTGGGCCGCATTCGATCCCCGTTGCTCCAAACCCTCAGCTTCCCTCATCTTTTGCGTTCTTTGTATCACTTCTGTTTATGTTCGGGGTCGTCAATTCTCAGTTCTTCTTTGTTCTCTTCGTTTGCTACTACGCCGCAAATTCCAATTGCGCTTAAAAAAAGACTCACAGCTGAGCTTTAGTCTGAGCAACTGTTGAATGTCATTAACGGGTTATCTCAATTATTCATTTAAAAACATTTAAATGTTCGTTAATTTTATAATCAATCAACCTTAATATATTTATTTAAGGTTTGGTACATTGCCTTAGCAACCATTTCTTATAAATCCACCTAGTGAATGTGATTTTCTTCTCAAATTCTTTACCCCTTATCTTGGCAAGTATTTTTAGGTCAAGTATCCAAAATGTAAAAACAGAAACACACCATATGCATATGTCAAATGTGTGAGTGAGTATGACATGCATGATGAGGCCTCGAATTTCACACATAACGATATTGTTGGCCAGGCATGACATGACTCATGCACGGAAACCAACTGTCGAAGAATTCCGCTCGGGGCGATAAGCCCATAATCACATCATAACCAATGTGGGGCTCTATACGAGCGATTCGTACCATTGAAACTAGCCAGTAATGACGACGGCCTCCATTTGCTACTCCCCTTTAATTAGCCGGCACCATCCGATTAACTAAGTGCAATTTCTCTTTGAGGATCAGGTCAGAAGTCGAGTTAAAGAGAGAAGTGACTCGTGGCCTCACTCTTTCTTTCGCCGATAACTGTAACCAGGTCGCTCTGACCAGTAAAGCAAAGAGAGTAAAGTGTTTGAAGAGTTTTTGTTATTGTTTTGCCTGACTGGCAAAGACACCGTGAATATAAAAACTAATAGGCAAGTGCATACCCTACATTTAAAAGTTAAGCTTAGCAAATAAAATTTCTTTAAGTTATTTCTTCTTGGTACATATAACATATGTACATACATGCAAAAATACAGGAGAGAAAACCAATTTGCTTTAGACGTATTTATCCTTTTTATAAAAACTTGAATTATTTATTATAGGGTGTTATAATTTTAATCAGAAGTAATTTCCTGTAATTCGTATACTTAATTCTCGATCAGCACTAACAGCCGCATCAATCAATCCCTGTTTTTTAAATTTTATAGGGGTTATATTAAGTTGTCAAGAATGTACCGGATTTTTTTTAATTCAATTTGCAAATGACCTAACAAAAACTTACACAGAAATGCTTTCCTAACTATGAGTTGGCTTAGTTATAATCAATTTAAGAGAAAGAGCCACAGCTTATAGAGTTTATTTGGCTTGGCCAAAGTCATGTCACTCAGATAATCCATAAATGTTTGCTCTATCGCCATAGAGCACAATAAACATTCCACAAAGCACAAAGCTCCCGAACGTCCGCTCCTCCCTCAAGCATAAGATATTTGTTTCCATGGCCTCAAGTCTCTCGAGTATAGCGGCTTTATGTACACGCTGACCTTGGGGCGCCACTCCAGCCGCGAAGCCTACGAAGGCGGACATGACCTATTCGAGACAACAGCTACCAGCCTGTCCGACCGTAAAAACACAGGACACGGGGTGGAGTCGCCCCCAAACAAAACCACACACCGCGCCCACCCACATATTATGCAACTGGGGCACTTCGATTGTCCAATGCCAATGCCTCGAATATCGCTAATGCTTTGTAATCCTTTGCAGTTGTCCTTATCGGTGACTCTGGTGTTGGCAAGAGTAATTTGCTCTCCCGTTTCACGCGCAATGAATTCAATTTGGAGTCGAAGTCGACAATTGGCGTGGAGTTTGCAACGCGCAGCATAGAGGTGAGTATAGCAGGGGGTCAAGGAGCACCCACGCCTGTGTGCTTCACGGGTGAGGTTGCGTGTGCGTTTCGCTGGGGGATAGTAAACATAGTAATGGCAACATGGAGGAGCAACCTAGGGGTAAGCAGTCGATTTCAGTAAGTGTCTGGTAAACTCACTAAATAAAGGATTGCCAATTGGTTTTCTTTCATAATTTATGAAGCCATCGAGTTGGGGAATAAATCAAATATTGACATCATCGTCACCAGTTGACTGTCATTAAAAGTAAAAGTTAAAGTAGATTTCAAGGCTCACTTTAAATTTTATTCAAAACTTTTAATTATTTTTTTTTTTAGACTTAACGAATCTGAAGAGGTATGTTTTTATTAAATATTCGCAAAGACCGAGTCTTATTCATTCCTATAGGTTGACATCACTGTTTCTGTAGAATTTGTTTGTTGATTTTCAAAGCGAAACACCCGCAAGGAGACAAGGATAACTTGGCGAAATTGCCAATTACTGCCACTATTCAACTAACGCTTCTCCTATGTCCTTCTCCAACGACCCCCCACACCACTCCACTAAATGCAGGTCGATGGAAAAACAATTAAAGCGCAAATCTGGGATACGGCCGGCCAAGAACGTTATCGCGCCATCACCTCTGCCTACTACCGCGGTGCTGTGGGAGCTCTGCTCGTCTACGACATCGCCAAGCATCTCACGTACGAGAATGTAGAGCGGTGGCTGCGGGAATTGCGCGACCATGCCGACCAGAATATCGTCATCATGCTGGTGGGCAACAAGTCCGACTTGCGGCACTTGCGCTCCGTTCCCACAGACGAGGCGAAACTGTTTGCCGAGCGCAACGGCTTGAGTTTCATAGAAACCTCGGCCCTCGACTCGACGAACGTAGAAACGGCATTCCAGAACATACTCACAGGTGAGTTGTCCTTACCGCTAAGAATTGTTAAACCAAAACCAAATTATATCGCTTAAATGACCTCAGGCGATAGGTTAAGATAAGGGACATATTTTTAATGGACTCCCTTGTTTGTCTTTCAGAAATCTATCGCATTGTGTCGCAGAAACAGATCAGGGATCCGCCGGAAGGCGACGTCATCCGTCCGTCGAACGTGGAGCCCATCGACGTCAAGCCGACTGTCACCGCCGATGTGCGCAAGCAGTGCTGTCAGTGACCGCCCCAAGCAACATTAGCTATTCCCTGCAACCGCCAGAACAGCAACATAAACAAAAGCAACAACAATTACAACTACAACTACAACAACAACATCAGCAGCAATAACAACCAGAACAACAGCAAGATCAGAAGCAGCAGCGGCGAAGATCTGGTGAAGAGAGGCATTGGGAGGAGTTTTTGTGTTTTTTAATTAGAAAAACAGCCACTTGCAGTTTGTCATAATATTTGCATATAAATTGATTAATCAAAATCAACAAAAACACCACCATCACCAACACAACACCAACAGCAGCAACAGAATCGAAAACAACATCCGGCTGTAGTTAACTGCGGTTTAAACTGAAGTTTTATATATATAAAGATTTAAAGAAATATCGCATAAATCGATCGCCGCGATCGTCAATGCCTGCAAAATAAACAAAAAAAAAAAAGAAAACAAAAAGTGGAAAGAATATAAGCAAAAAACTAAACACTCCAAATTCAGTTTAAGCTGTAGAACTATAATTTATATAAATATAAATATATGCTAATATTAAAAATATTAATATTATTAATTTTTCGCAACATAAATAATAGTTATAAACAACCGGAAGGAAATTCTCGATAATGATGCAAACCAAAACCACACTGCGCAGCTCGCGGCAAGCAATTTTGCGGACTTTTTTCAGTTTTTACTTTACATTTTCAAGAATTGGTAAAATCAAATCAAACAAACAGCAACAGTTGTAAAACTTTAAATGCATACATGAAACGAAAATCACATCATTTGTGTTTGCTATGTTAAGTGTGATTAAATAAATATAATTTAAATAAAAGAAAATCAGCGCCGGTTTTATTGTTATTTTAAAACGAATGGTACGTTAAATTAGAGTGGCCAGACTGTCCTGATAAGCGAGAGGCCGCTCGAGAAACAGTTTGGTATTCTCGGCTTCCACAGCCACACTGATCTAAGCACGTGCAGAAAGAAGAAACAACTTGGACAAAACATGGGCGGCAAAAAGAAAGTACATCCAAAGACCCGTACGGCTGCCTTCAAGGCCAGTGAGCCGAGCGAGATTGTCGAGGCGCCCCACTCCTTCGTCATCCACCGCGGCCTCACCTGCCCGTACATTACAGACCTCACCCTGGACTTCCGGCGTATTATGGAGCCGTATACGGCCACTAATCTGCGCGAGAAACGGATGAACCGTATCAAGGATTTTGTAAGCTTGAGCAGCTTCTTCCATGTCTCGCATATGGGTATCTTCAACAAGGCCTCCACGCAGTTGTCCTTCAAAGTGGTCCGTTTGCCGCGCGGTCCCTCCCTGACTTTTAAGGTTCGCCGACAGCTCTGTTTATGGTAATGTTCCAATTAATTCAAGCCAAGCAATTGCCCTCCCATAGGTTCACCAGTTCACACTGGCCCGCGACGTGATTTCGTCCAGCAGGCAGCAGATGATCGACAACGACTACTTCAAGCATGCCCCGCTGGTCGTCATGAACAACTTTACCGGCGACGGCAAGCATCTGAAGCTGATGGCCACCACGTTCCAGAACATGTTTCCCTCGATCAACCTGACTAAGGTGAACATAGGAACGATCCGTCGCTGTGTCCTGTTCTCCTACACTCCGGAGACGAAGCTGGTGGAGATGCGTCACTACTCGGTCCAGGTGGTTCCCGTGGGCATGAAGCGAGCTGTGAAGAAAATAGTAAAAGGCACTATTCCACACTTGGGAAAGTGCACCGAAGTGGTGGATTTTGTAACGAAGTAAGATAATCCTATGTGATTTCACAGGAATTTCCGAATACATACATATTTTCCAGAGATGGATACGCCTCCGAATCAGAAGCCGAGGATGACGAACAGTCGCATGTGGTGCTCGCACAAACGCTCAAGAGCAAGGGCAACCTGGAGGACAACAAGAGCTCCATCAAACTGCACGAAATCGGGCCGCGTCTAACCATGCAGCTAATTAAAATAGAGGACGGACTCCTCACCGGCGAGGTTCTCTACCACGATCATGTGGTGAAAACGGAGGAAGAAAAGGAAAAGATGCGCAAGCTGGTCGAAAAGAAGGCGAAGCAGAAGGAGCAGCGCAAGAAGGAGCAGGCGGAGAACCGGGCTCGCAACATACAACTTAAGAAGGACGAAAAGAGGGCGGCTAAACGGTCGGAGGAGGGACACAATGACAGCGATCCCGAAGATGATGCCGAGTACTACAAGGAGGAAGTGGGCGAAGAGCCAGATGAAGGTGAGTTTGTCACTTTTTTTAGTTGACTTGGGCTAAGGACGTGTTTTTGTGTTTGCAGAACTCTTCAAAATGGAAGCGAAGTCCTCGCGCAAGCGACCCAAACTACCCGGCGGCATGAAGTTCAAGAACAAGCGGGCCAAGCTGGATCCCAAGAGCAAGAAGACCAATAGCAAGCCAAACGACTACAAGGACAGAAGGCCCAAGTTCGATCCCAAAAAGAGTAGGAAGTCAAAGTAGTACTTTAAATATAAGCTATTTTATTAACAGACCACTTGTCGGTTGGCTGAGATAATGGTAACAATGAGAACTAGCTGAACATGCGCTGCACCACCTCCTTGTAGTGGGTGTTGCTATCCTTCCAGCTCGCAGCAATGTTGTCACGCAGCTTGCTGAACTCGCGCTTCTCCTCGTAGTTGGGCACCCGCTCGATGGTGGCCTGTGCCTTGGCGAACTCCTTCAGGTGGTAGTAGGCCACTGCGCGCCGGTAAATGCTTTTCTCGCTGGGACTCTCCGCCGTCTCCACGAATTGCGTGTGGTAGATGACGTGCTCGTAGCGCTTCTCCAGCAGCAAGCAGGCAGCCAGGTTGGTCTGTATCTGGATAAAGAGCTCCTCGACTGTACTTCCGTTAATGCCGTTCTCCCTCTTGGTCAACTTGTCGAAGGGTTTGTATGTGATCAGCAGCTTTGCGGCCCGCGCAAAGTAATCAAATGCGAATTTCGGATAGGATTTGAATGTGGCCACGCCACTCTCCTTGAGACGCAGCGCCAGGTCATACATACCCGCTGCGTCCAGCTTCTCCACCTGCGTGTTCTTCACTATCTTATCCAGTCTCATCTCAAACTCGATCCGAACACCGTTATTGGTCAGGATGCTGCAGGCGGCTGTTTCTCCGGGAAGGAACTGCTGCAGCAAAATCTCGACATAGCAATCCACTGGATACACGGCTCGGCCCATTTCCAGGGAGTGTTGTTGAGGATACGCCGAGGTTTCATCGCTCGCCAAGTACTTGCTGGGCCGCTCACCCAAATTGGCGCATTTCTTGTTGACACTGAACTGCAAGGTGCTGCACGCCGTTGGCTTCTCCATGTCGCCCAGCGTGAAGGAAAGCACTTTCTTGGTAAGGCCTCGTCCTTTATCCTTCCATTCTGTGCCCACATACCAGTCCATCTTGGAAGTTTAGAACGCAAAACAGAATCGAAAAAATAGTTGAAAGCTATTTATTTCGACTTAGGTTCTCAGAGTGACCAGGCGGTGCAAAGGAAATCATACCAAACTGTCATGCACCCACTAAAAATCCAATAATACATAATTTCCACTAGTTCAAAAAGAAAGGAGCAAAAATTAAATGTGTAGTCTGTTACTCATTCCCGATTTAAGAAGGCCTCTGTAAATGCTCAATACTTCACAAATGTAATATTTATATTATAACATCTAATTACCTAAATCTTGAGTTTGTCCCTCTATGTTGGATCACTATCTTACACATGTTAAAACAAGAAAAAAAGCTAACTTCGACAGCACCGAAGCAATTAAACCTTTTTCTTAATCTTCTCTAGTCCTTTTTACGGACTTCTTGAATTAAAAAAAAAATCGTATACTATTATAACCACCTTCAAGACCTCCCAGAACTAGTCTTGACATAACATATCAGACTAAACATGAAAAGCAATTCAAATTATGTAAACATAAC
>JAEIII010038605.1:0-13062 GCA_018905755.1 Drosophila ohnishii | reverse complement strand
CGAACCTGGAATCTTCTGATCCGTAGTCAGACGCGTTATCCATTGCGCCACAGGACCGGTGCGCTTCACAAAAGCAGACAGACATATGTAGCCACGTGCGAGCGTGTGGGGAGAAGGCAGTCACACTTGTTGAGTGGAACTGGGTCTGCGGCTCGTTGGCAGCATGTACATAGTTGTTGTTTCGCCTGGCCTAGGCCAACAGGTCACAGAGTCTTGTCTAATTTTAGATACTCGCTAATGGCACCACGGGCGCTACTTTCACTTCTGCGGAGAGGAGGTAGGAGCGGGTGACTGGACTGGAAATCCAAAAGGTATTCGTTGGAGGAGAGAGTCTCGAATGCTCTGTATAGTGACTAACTTCAGTGGAATTGATCATATGATGACGAATATCCAGAGGGGTATGCATCCATATAGATAAATCTTTACCACGTAAATATATCCATCAATCAAATAAGAAAATGTTTATCCATTGTTTTGAGATGATACGAGAAAAGAAGATTAAGATATTTTAAAATAAAATACTTTTCCAATTAGCTAAGCTGTAGACAAAGAGAGGAAATAAGGCAGAAAGCGGAAGGTGGAGCACACTCACTTCCGGTTTCGGTTCGGGTTCTGGTAATGGTTATGGTTGTGTGGTTATTAACGTAAATCTCTTGGCCCCGACAGCCAGCCAGTAAATAGAGCAACAAGTAAGGCAACGCTGCTGCCGGTCTTATGCCTAACTGTTTGCATGCAAAGTAACAGCGACAGACATGGCAAAAGCGGTTCCATTTCGTTCCGTTCGGATCGGCGGCATAGATCGGTTCGGTTCTACTGTTCGGAACTGTAAAACTAAGCTCCGGGGGCTTAGTATAAGTTACTAGTAAATCAGAGTCTCAGATCTTTGGAGAGAAGACATTAACGGACGCTGAGCATGAAAGCCGCCACCACAGTTGCTGATGGTTCTAAAAAAAATATACAACAACAAAATAAAAACAATAACAAACAGTGATTGGAAATCTCCGAGACAAACAGATTCGCTTGGGAAAAGACAAAGAAAGCATATAGTCTTCTTTTGTAAACATTACTACTCGTAGGATAATAAAAGTACTTTGGAATCATAATTACATAGAGTTTAGAGCAACTTACAAGTTTTTCCAATTACCTTTATAATCTTATTTAACCGAATTACTATTTTAAAGTTGCGAAACTAATGTTTATATTAACCTTTAAAATCTTGTATCCTCTTTTTCTCGACAAACACCTCCCCAATGGAGGGCTAGTCGCCATTATTCATATTATTCCGACAATTTCCTCTCACAGGATGCAGGATATTGCTGACAGATTGTTGTCTGAGAATATTCCACAGTTTCAGAGCAGGAAACACACAGTTGAGGGGTTTCTGGGAGGGTCAAGTGACTTCCTTTTACATTTTCGCACTAAATTCGAAATACTCGCTCTGTGCGGTGAATTCTCATAATGTTTCCGCTGAATGCGCAGTCGCAAATTGGTTTTTTTTTAGAGGTACAGAGGCTCAGTACAAGGGGGAAGATGGAGGCAGACGGTGGACGCTGTGCAGGGGAACAAAAAGAAAGACTTTTTCCGACTAAAGTTCTCAAACTCCAATTCAAATAGTTTAAAAAAACCTAATTGTTTGTCTCCGAGGTCCCTTGATTTACTTAAATAACGAAAGCATAATGAACCACAAATTCTTAGAATTATTTTTACTAGCTCAAGAATATCAACTTAAATACACTAAACTATACAACGGTTTATCTTCATTGTCTATCCCATTAGCCCCCATTGCCACGCCCATTTGCATATGAGAAGAAACGCTTTTAGGAGAAATGCAAAGCCAACAAAGACGAAGAAGCGGCGGCGAAATTTCATTTGCATGCGAATCGATGTCAGTGCTTGGGATGTGTTACATATGGTCGGAATCCGAATCCGAATCCGCTTCGAGCTCCAAACGGAACTTGGCCAACAGAAGAAATACGACCCGAAAACACAAAAGAAACCAGCTGTGAAACATGATTATATACTCCAGCAGAAGCAGCTATGAAATTCAAAAATATGTATCTTTTACCATATGCTAGGGGAAGTCATAGGTGAAACAAACCAGGGCATACCCTGGAGTCATAGCATATGAACACCTTTTTTAGTATAAATTAAATAACCAACTAATTGTTTGTTTAATCCCTATTATGATAAGGAACATTTTATATATTTATTTTGTTGTTTAATCGAATTAAAAAATAGTAATTTAAACCGTGTCTCTTCGAACAGTAATTTTTTATTTAGTTGAATTTGGAATTGTTTTTTAAAATGAATTCTTAATTATTCAAAAAGCTTATTGCTTGGTTATTTAGTTTTCAACTGAAAAAGGAATTCCTTGACTGTGTTTAGCGGAATTTAGTTCAACATTTTTAAAGTGTATTTTATGTGATTGTTTGTTTGATAAACCTTAAGCTTTCCTAGTATTTTTAACCTCTTTTAGTGGTTTTTAGCCTGTTTTTTTTTTTTAATGAAGTGTAAGGCTTTTATTTAATGGTTGATCCGATAAGATACCAACTGGCTAAGACTGTCGTTTTTCTCGCCGTAAAGCCAAAACACAAACAAACACACAGCATCTGAGATGAGATAAAAAAAAGTTTGTATTTCTTTCCAGTAAGTCTTTCTTTCTTTCTTTCCATTTTCCAGGTGGGAATTCAACTTTGAAGAGCTCTTTGTTCGATGCTAATGAACTAGGTAAGAGCGAGAAAGATGTGTGGAGAAAATAACAAAAAAAAGAACAACAACAGAAGAACACATCTTGAAAAACTTGAAAGGAAGATACGCAGAGAGAGAGCGAGAGACGTGGAGCGCGAGCAACAAGTGGAGTTTGTTGTTTCAAGGAAAAGGAGCAGAAACAGGCAGCAAAAAACTAATAAAGTGAGTCTATTTATAGACGCAACAGCAACAAAAAAATGATGTGGATTGACGGCCGCAAAAGGGAGAGAGAATACTTTTAAAGCAAAGCTTAGAAAGTAAAAATCCAAGTGAAGTTGAGAAGGAGAAGGCACTGACACACGCACCTTGGCAATGCATAGGAAGAGACGCTGATGACAACCGCTGCTCCCTTCGCTCCTGCTCTTGTGGCTGTAGCCATTGTTGTTGCAGCCATCTTCCGGCTTGTCCTTATTCCATTGTGTTTCCTGCATTTTGGGTCATTTTTTGCACACTCACGAACAACGCACACACAAAAACAAATAAATAATAACTATAAACTAGCATTAATAAATTCCATCACAGAAAGACGCGAAGCGAGAGATGGGATGAGATGAACGCGACTGACAACAAACAATGAACAACTCGCCGCGCGGCGAACGACCATCAACAGTGCAGCGAACGCTCTGCCCGCGCCGACAGAGCAGAACAGAGTGGCTGTGGCTGCGCAAGCGCACGTCGGAAAAGAAAGAAGGAAGAGGGAGAAAGAGAAAGAGGCTGCGCAGTCCGCCCCTTTGCAAGACCTTTGTTTTTGCTGCTGCCATTGCACTATGGGGCAAACTACAACTTTTTTTGGGCATTAACTTAATTTTTTTTTTACAACAAAAGGCAGATTTTTAAAGCTTATTTGAACGACTTTTCAAACATGGGCTTTGACCAGAAAAAAAGATCGTTTGCCCCATAGTGCGTTGCTGCCACTGACACAGTTCAATGTCAGCCCCAATGCGAGAGAGCTGGAGAGAGCAAGAGATCATGTTAAAAGGATGCCCATTAACAGTGGGGTCTGTTAATCGCTAGCAAGTACTGTGGAGCTTCCGAAGCTTGAAATTTCAGTAATTTCAAATCATAATTTAAAAAAACAAACCACCAAGGACACGTTGTTAAAATCCCTGATAAATATTTCAAAGAAAAAATTTAGTTTTTAACTAAATAATAAAAAATTGAAGTATGGTGGACAATAGTTTTGGGGGATATTTATATTGTTTGGTTGGCTAAAAATGCTGTTCTTGAAAGCCCCACTGTTCTCACAGCTGCTGATAAAAATGAGAAAATATTTTTGAGAAAATAGCAAAATAAAAACTAAAATTGTCTAAATACCCAAAAGGCACGGCTCGCCGAGCGGCTTATGTGCTTAATTGAATTAAACTTTGTTGAGCGGCGTCTGCGGCACTTGCTTATGACTTCTTATGAAATTTCGCTAGAGTTTCGAGTGTGTCGTTCGCTGGATGGATAAATTTCACTTGCTTCTGGTACATACGGCTCACATGTGAGCTTGTCCATCGGCCGTGTGCTGCTTTGTTTTCTACCATTTGCGCATGATTATTGTTATTATTTTTTATTATTATTACGCTTTCTTGCGGTGCGCCCGACTCTCGATTATTTGAACAAAACGCTCGCTTAAGACTGTCCCTGGCCAAGCCCCTTTCCCCTTTCCCAGGGGGCGTGACATTGAGACAAGACACAAGCTTCCAAGCATCACGCTTATGTCTGTTGTTATTATTATTATTTCCATTGTTGTTATTGGCTACAAAACTTTCTTTTCAATGCGTTTCATACACAAATCCGCATCGAAAAGAAATCACCACAGCTTAAACACACTTATATGAACATATGTATATAAATCGATCTGAATACTTGTAGCTACAGTCTTAACTCCGCAAATCAAATAATAAACCTAAGATTTTGACCTAAAGACTTTAAAGGCTAGACAAATATTTACATAATTTAATTTATTTTAAGAAAAATGGAAGCCTAGCTTTTTTTTTGTTGTTTCAGTTAAAGAAGTTTGACTGTATTTTGCGGCCCTCAAAACTAGTTTGATCTACAAATTAGACGCAGTCTGACCCACTTCGTCGTAGAAAGTGATCGCAAATGGGATTAGTGGTATATTACCATTTCTTTGGACTTGGACATTACGCAATGCTGTAGTGGGATTCCAAATCACAATAAAACAAAAAAAAAAAAACCCGCCTGGTTGGGCTTTTGATGATGAGACACACATTTACTTCAGTTGACCATGGAACGTGACTGACTTAAGTAATTGAAAGCATTTCTCCGGCAACACATATACATCTTATGTCATTTTAGCATAGAACTTTAGCACAATTAAATTCTTGCAGAAAAAATAGTATTTATTGAGTTTGAAATACAAAAATATTGGAATCAAAACAACCCATAGTTCTTAGCTTGTCTAGTCCTCACTCTTTTTTTTTTAGACTTAATTAAACTTAATTTCTTATCCACTTTATTTCGATGCTTTTGACAGAGCCAGCGGGCAGAGTGCCAAAGCGGGCATGACCAGGCCTAAAAATGTAGAAGCGGAGGGAAAACGCCAGCAGAGTAGGGCCGAATGCAAACAAAACAAAACAGCTGAAATGTTGCCATTTTAATTATCAAAAATGGCTGGAAACGGCGGAACAAGGGGAGACCCAAATGTGGGGGAAACTAAGCAACATACATTCATACATACTTTTTTTTATTTTTTTTTCTTTTGGGACCTACATATGTAGGCCAAACAAATGAAAAGGCATCTCTACCCCCTCTTCGTCTAGCTCAAAATAAAAACTCATTTCTTTAGCACAATGTAAATCGGTCAAACCAATCAAAAAATAAAAAATAAAAATCTGCAACAACAATGCCCTCCGAGAGTTCTTTCAACTTGGCTTTTTAACGTGCTTGATTTTATACATGTTGAAAAATTCATTCATATTTATAGTGCATGGAATACTAATTCATATTTTTTATTAACAAATTACGTTTTTTTAATATTAATAGAAATTTATTACAATATTAATTGGTTTTTAGCTTTTAAATAGTACATTTCGTATTTTAGATATTTGTATAAATTACAAAAGTAATTAAACAACTTTTGCTCAGTGTGACCTGAAAATCCAAAAATGTTGAGGATGGGATCAAGGCAAGGTTCCTAAGTCGGAAAGCTGGGAGATGAATGATGGGGGACACATGTCATTGTCAGGCCGTGGTCCAAATGCAATTGAGCAAAATATCGCAATGAAGACTTGAGCACGACACAGTGAATAAGAAGTAGGAGATGGAGATGTAGATGGTGGAGAATGGTGGATACAAGAACAAGCACAGCGGAAATGGAGACTCAGACAATGGGACCTCTCGCATTAGAAACTATTTTTTTATACAGAGAAAAGCCAACAACACTACAGTAGTAAGTAATATATCGAAAGAAACCCAAAGAACTGTTAGAAAAAAAAGTAGAGAAAGAGAGAAGATACACCAAAAGCTTAGTAAGAATATTAGCGATAAAAGTTGTACAGTTGACATTCCCTAAATAAATACAAATATAATCAAAGGTCTTAAAGGCTAATGTCTGTTTGCTCTAGGGACCCTAAGTTTAATTAGTAGTGAAATAGTTTGTTTATTTTCTACTTTATGTTCGTTTGTGATCACTTATCTATTATTCACTGTACCAACTGCTGCTTGAAAAGAAATCATTGCGGAAGCCCACGTCGCCACCAATCCACGCCAGGCATCTAAAGCTCAGAGGCGAGGCACATCGCCGGCAGATTCGGATTCGGAATCACAGAATAAACTGGCAGCAAGACGGAGAGAAGCGAGAAGACTCGCCGAGAGCCACTCGCCCGGTCACATGGGAGTCTGTATGGGAGTTCAACAACCCGCAAGAGATTGGCATAGCAGCAACAGCAGAGGCACAACAACACAAAAAGCGAAACACAATGCCCTAGCTGCTCCCTCTCCTTCTCTAGCCCCCAACTAGCCTATACCACCCGCACCTCCCCTTTGGTGTAATCGAAATAATTTCCAATTATGCGTCAGTAAATGGGGAAATCATAATTAAAATAGAAGCAGGAATCCTGGACACTAATAAATAACCGAATAATATAGAATTTAAGAATAAATAATATTAAAATTATGTTTTTTTTTATGAAATTTGTTAGATATATATAACAGAATATTGCCTTGTAAATAAATTGCAACCTTAAAATAAAGATTAATATTTCGCGTTAAATATCGATACAGTATATACATCCTATTGAAGGGTTTTAGAGGTAAATACCTTAAAAGTTGTACCAAAAATATTGGGAAAAAAGTATATGTATTGTATAAGATTTCTTTCTGATCCTGAACAAAATTTGATTAAAATGCTCGCTATAGAAATACCATTAAAAGAACCAAAAACTACTCTGTGAATTTGCGGGCATCAATGAAATATTATTAAACATTCAGATTCGCACCTTATATGCCATTAATTTACGGAAAAGCACCTTCATATACATACTGTATTGTGCTCTACGGGTAAACTGCGCAATTAGATTTTCCCAGATGCATTATAAAGTTTTCATGTATTTTAGCTAGACTTTTAGAGCTTTACGAAGTATGTACATATGTATGTATGTAGTGTGACCTAGAGGGTTCTGTAGAACAACCTCTGGTTAGTAATGGCTTAAAGTCTGCGCTTAGTGACTGAAAGTTCCCACTAAACGGAGTATTTGTGGTAAGGAATAATAAACTGCAGAAAAGTAGGGGGACGTACACCATTTAGGATTTTAAATGTTTTGCTTTTGGGAATGTGCTCTTTCCCCTTATAATTATTTTTCCTGCTCGCCTATTTTAGATATACATATATTTTTTATAAATTTTTTGCTATGTGCTCAAGGCGCTCTGGGCCTAGCTGTATCCCCTAGCTCCCGCCCGTTCCAGTTTCAGTTTTGATTTCGGTTCAGTTCGGGTGGGTGGGGGTTGTGGTGTTCTACTTTTGCCGTTTGTGGCCTGTGCGGCGGGTGATAAGAGGAGAGCCAATGGGTTTGACCCATTTCCGCGAGACACTCACACACACACAGTCACATACGTTGCGGCGTTGCACAACGTTTTTTTTTTTTTTTTTTTTTTTTGTTTATTTTCAGTTTATTTTTATTCTCCGCTTTTCGTTTTTAATGAAAGTTATTGTGGCGGCTGCCCTCGCGGCTTAATCAACGCAAATGAGGATGCCGAGTCAGTCGCCCGGCTGGCTGAGCAAACGAAATCAAAAACAGGCATACATATACATATGTATCAACAGGCTGCCACACCTTTAGTCCCGACTATATATACATACATACATTATTCCCCCAAATCCCCTTATGTCATCCACAAAAGTCCTTTTGCCGCCGCCATGGGTTATTGCACTCCGTGTCCGGGTTCAAAATCCCATCTCAAGGATACAATAATAATAAATCCTAGTTGCCTTGATGGTGGTAGAAGGAATGATGTACACATTGCCAAATCCATATCACTAAAAACCGCAAACTCTAGAATCTAAATACGATTTAATGCTATTTGAAGTAAGTAAACTCTTAGTACCTGCATTGATTATTCAAGTTTTATGTCTAAACTACTTTAAATATTTAATAGGACTCCCCAAGCTCAAGTGAAATAAGAACAAAACTTCGCTGAAGGAAGCAGACAACTGAACTGGGCTGAAATGCTATTATTGCCCTTTTTATGAGCAATTTCAGTTAGGCATTGAGCCTCACTTGCAGACAAAAACACATTCAAGATAAGGGGTGGGTATCGTGCACAAATGTTGCCAAGTAATTGTTGCAACAATAAAAACGCTACTATATGCAGTTGGAATGCCTGTGTTCGAGTGAAATCAATTGTGCAAGCACTAATATATGCAATCTAAATGGGAAATGAGTACGAAAAAATAACTATCAAAGGGTGTCAGCCTCGGTCTGAAATTCATGTATTATTCCTATTTATTCAAAAAAAAAAAATATATATATTAATATACAGTTCAGAATCATAAGCAAAGTAATAAAAATAAAATACAATTTCTACATTTCAAAGTCCAGTACTCGGTGATGAGATTATTAAACGTAATAACGTGATTTTTCTATTCTCGTGCCATTAATGGAAATTTGGGGAAAAACAAATTCAAATTCGACCTTTCCCCGAATGTGGAAAACCAAACGTAGAGGAGCATGAATGAAAGTTTTCTCTCTTTAAACAAATTTCCAGAGTCGCAGAAACGATTTCCAAAGAAAAATACAAATTTACGAGCCATTCAGGGTGTATGGTATAGGATCGATCTTCAAAACAAAAAATAAATAAATAATCAGCAGGGCATACGTACACCCAAAGCTGCCACTTCCGATTGGCATCTAGAAAATACTAATGAAACTGGAAATACTGTTCGCAGCTATACAGAAATTTCCAAGTAAAAATTATTGAATTTATTGAGAATTGGAATACATGCATATATAAATTGTTCTGAAAATATGGCATCAGAGAGCAAAAATTAACAGGGACCAGAACTTGCTGTCAAGTCTTTTTCGGCTCGGCAAACTAACAGCCAATTTTAGTTAACCAGAAGAATGATAGGAAGAATTTATTTTTTTTTGAGTGTTTGCGATTTAGAGTTCGGTTGAGCACTCTGTTATTCATTTAAGATTAAGATTTTAAGATTTATCTGGTATAAACTTCTATCGATCAGATAACCGGGGTCTTAAAAAACGACGGTAAAGAAAGGGATGTTGAACAATTTTAGGGTTTACTAAAAATATTTTGTAAATACTCATATTTTGATTATAGCAAAACACTTAAAATAGTAATAATAAATTTAATTGAAAAAATTCTTTGGAGCCGAAGAAGTATATAAATTATAATATATTTGCAAATAATTTAAAGGGTTTAATATATCCTTTTAATTTTCAAAAATTGTTTAAAAAATGTTGTTCAATATTATTTTATGTCTCTCTCTTATTCACTTCTTCCTACCCACCTCTGTTCACTCTCTCCTCTCTCTCGCCCGCAATGATTAAGCAAACAATGAACTCGCGCCATCAGCTGTGTACTTGAGTGAGTGTGTGTCTGTGAGCAGCTTCTCGACTGCAAGTGTTCTGATGTGTGTGTGTGTGGCAGTGGGATTGGGAACAAAGATTTGTGCAATGCTAAATTGACCGGCTTAGCAAAAGAAAAATAAAAAAACAACAAAAAAAAAAGCTAAAGAAGACAAAAAGGGAAAGCGTTTTCTTTGTTTTCCCTTCAACTAAACCGGTTTTTGACCCTTTGCAGCAGTTACAAGGAGAGGAAACAATAACTGCACTCGTCGGCCCCGGAACTCACTTTCCCTAATGAAGCGTAGGCACACACACACGCGCACTCATGAGAACTCCCACTCTTGGAGTTGGTGTTGTTGTTTTGGGAGTGATAACAGTAGTGATGCATAGGAATTCCTGTGGAGGAGCGAGCGAGAGAAACTGAGCGCGAGGGCGGCGGGTGGCAGGGGGTGGCACGTGTTAACCGATATAAACACGTACCTACACACACACAAACTTGCGCACTGCCGCTGCATCCAATATTGTGTCTTGCATTGCATATGCAATTGCGGAATACCTTCGCACACAAACATAAACACACACATACTAGTACCCGAATACAGGTTGAAAACACGCACGTAAAATTTCGGTAAACGCTTCTGGTTGGCGTTTCGGAGGCTCTTTTGCGGTCAATTAAACTCGATTTGCCTGCAATCACTCTGGGCGGGCGTGTCAACACGAAATCTCAAAAGTCCCCGCCCCCGTGCTTACAATAAACAAAATATTTATTTGTTTTTTACATTTGTTTGGCACTTACGGATTCGTCCATGTCGTCTCGCAGCTGAGTGTGTTGCCAGTTTAGCTTATTTCGGGCTAGATCTAGCATATTTGAACACCAAAAAGCTTAAAAAATTCGCAACTAGCTTGCAGCCTAACCAACTAGTATTTTTTAATAAGGGGATTCCGCAAAAGACTGAATTACTGCATATTTTGGCGATGTATCGCGATAGTTAGTCGATATTTTTAGCCGTAAGCGCAACGACCCATAAGAAAAATGGCTAAGATCACGGATTGTTTAAATTTTGTATTCTCTGATAGCGTGTTCTGCATAAATACCTAGTTTTGTTTATATGTTGTTGGCTCAAATATAATGATTTTATTTTAAATCGATTTTTGATATTTTAACTGAAAACAGCTCTTCCCATACAAACTGCTGAAAAAATATAGGCTTTCGCTATACTTTGCCGAAATTTTCAGTAATTCTGTCATTCAGTCGTTAAGGGAATACCCTGTTTGGCTTTTCTGGCTTTTGGATTTAGCTATTTGTAGCTATTTTTTGTTGGTATATTTCGGTTTATTTACAATACCAGTGTGACTGCGTCCGGTCTCTAAATAAATACCGGTATATACCAATTTTCGGCATCGAAATGTAATCGATAACACTGGTCACATATCCAGTGATCTGCGCCTGCGTCCACGTTCAAAAACAGCTTTTAGAAATGGAGCGCCAAAACTGATTCCGGTTTTTAACTACGGTTTCGGAGCTATGGCGTTAGGGGTATCCGGTTTGTGCCTAGGGTATAAGTTGCTTAAGCTGCTCTTTGGATAAATCACTGGCTGACTTTAAATATTATGTACATAACGTACAAAAGATTTTTAACTTTGTGCTTTCACCGATTTTCCGGACAGACAGAGATCGAGAATGCTTTTTTCTATAGAACATTTTTGTCCGTTTATAGTTCCATGTCGATAAATATGTATGTAGTTTGTATCTTGGCTAAAACGGGTTTGGTAGACACTTTTTTAAAACCTTTTACTTGTTGAATTTTTGTTTTTAATTAAAATATAAAAATGTGTCTCCTTATTAAACAGTCTGGTCTGGGGACCCAAGAAATCACAGAAAACACAACATATAGTTGTATTTTTTAATTAAATCAATGAACATGCATATTTGCATGGCCCGGACCGCGTTTATAGCCCCATTACAGCTTACAGCTCGCCAAATAACAAACGTGACACTCTAACAAACTTCCTTTACTCAAGCATTAACCGCTGCACTAAATAAAATGCAATCAGGAATTTAAGGGGACCGCCGTGCAAGCCTCCCGCGCCGGAGTCAATCAATCTGAAGCCATGGCAGGGACATCGTGTCACACCATCGTTAAGGGGCTCAAAGGGCGGTATGCAATCGTTGCAAAACATTTGCACCTTCCTGAACTTGTGTATCATTACCTGGCATCCCAGCTTAGGTGACCAAACACACAGAGCCTCGAATGTGGTCGCTGCAACTCGGTGGGTAATTAATATGGCCTGCACAGTTCATTTATCTCTATGGTCAAACCATTGATTTGCAGGCCCATCGGAAGGCAGTTTGACACGGGAACATATACGCCTCGCCTGATCTTCTTCGAGGAATTGTCGGTTTGCCTGATTACACTGTAACCCGTCTGCTGTATGGTGCACTCCCTGTTTCTCTCCGTGCAGTCCATGCACAATGTTCCATTCGGCAGGGCAAAGGTGTTGCTATAGACTAGACCGAGTATAAGGCAAGTGTACAGGCATTCTTTTAACATTTCGCTGCAAAAAGCGTTTCAAAAATACTTTGTTTGTTTTAATTTTCAAGGGTTACTTCGTTATCCATTATATAGTTTACCAATTCGTCTCTTGTAGAACGTTTTTTACTTCGCGTAACGGGAAAAGTTCTAGGTAGTATTCGTTTTGAGGCAAACACTTTACACAAGTAATTTCCTAATTGGTTAAACGCCACGAAAAGCCCACTCACACAGAGATAAATGCTGGCTGGTCGTTCGAGTGGCCTCCCCATTCATAATGCCAGCCATATGCCCCTAGCCACCCTATAAAAGTGCACAAATTTGCAAAGCACTTTGCCTAATTGTTGTGATAAGAGTCCTTGTGGTCCCTAATCGAGCTTATAGCGAGCTTATAACGCTCTTCATAGGGACATTTTCGTCATAAAATCGTAGAAAGGGCCAGCAATTGGGGATCAACTTGATGGTTCTAATGAAGAGGTCTCTTCAAAGTAAGGTTCTCTTTGGTTTATTCCCTTGAAAAACTATTTGAGGAGGTTTTTAAGGGTGTATAAACAAATTACATATTTATTGTAAAATGTAGAATGTACTAATTTTCGATTGTTGCTTCTGTAAACCCAACTTTAATTGAGGCATTTTTGCTTATGTAATTGTATAATGTAGATGAGCTGTGGCTGTTGCAATTTGGTTTTTGCCCAGTATCCATCTGCCAAGTTAGGGACTCGTCCAAAAAGTTAGACACTCTGAGGACGTGT
>JAEIII010038592.1:0-10466 GCA_018905755.1 Drosophila ohnishii | reverse complement strand
TCCTTTACTGCGTTGCAAACTTCTGACTGAAATTATAATACCCTGCAAGGGTATAAAAAATATTAAATTTAATTTTTTATTTTTATGTATATAAGTAAGTTTACAGGCACCAGAAAGAACAACTATATCATATAGGTACCATTGGAATGATCGAAATGAAATTTAAACTTTACCGTTTTTCTACATATTTTCATCTATTTGGAGACATGGCATTTTTTTATCTAAGCCGAAGTATGTTATTATATGAATAATGGTTTTTTATACATACATATGTATCTCCTGGTAGATTTTCGTTTTATTTGACCAAATTGGATTGAATCTTATAATCCAATTGCAAACTACAATGGTATACATATTTGGGGGTGCTGAAGTAAGTTGCTTTTCTATTTTTCAATGCCTTCTTATACACGGTATTGCTAAGGGTAAAAGGGTTTGATAAGTGCCAATCGAAAATGTGTGTAATCTCCGCATCAGCACCATTCTAATCAATTTAGCCACGTCCTTCAGTCAAGATCTTAGAGACTATAATAGATAAAGCTAACGAATTTGGAGAAAATTAATTATAAACAAGATTTTTAACCATATTTAAATACATACATTAAAATTTTGTTTTAAAAAAAGTGACAAAATTTAGCTTTAAAATATCTTAATATATTTAAGGATAACACCACTGTATTTATGTGGAACTAACAAAGAATAAGTTTTCGTGACTATACCCCACGTTATCTCGTGAGTTATAGCTTAAGATGTAGTGAACATTTCAGGTGCAAATAGGAGAAACTCTTAGAAGTATGTTTAAAGACATAAAAATTTGACTTTTTAACAAAACTATCTTTCTATCTATCTTAAATCTATCAAAAACATCAAAAACGAACTATTGCCGATTTTCAAGGTTCGCTTTTTCCCCCGCAACGACGCTTAGAATTCCCAACGGGTTCTATTTTAGTTCTGGTAGTTGTAGCTCCTATATAGCACTGTGGTTATCAGAAGCCATTTATGCATTAACTTTTTGAACTAGGAAAAAAGTACTGTCTTTTAATTTTCTGATCGAGAAAGATACAAATATATGTGAACTCGGCTCTCAAAACAGCCCCTTTTCGGATCGCTGTAGTAGCTGTTTTTGAGGAATCGTGCTAACGAATACGTGCACCAAGTACGAATGTTTGTATGTTCCTCTGACCTCACTCTACTTAGTCTATTTTGGTCTTCTTTCCAGGGCACTTTGACCTATTTTTACTTCTCGTTACCAATTAAAGTGCATTCATGCCCTTATGTCTGGTACACCTCATTATTGTTGGGTTACACCGATATAACCTAAATTAGTAGAATCGAGCATTCACTGCTAGCTTAACAACATACATATATGTATATATACATAGTCGTTCTTATATTAAGTTGCATATTGAGGCCAAGAGACTGAGCTGGGGTTCTACCTGCTGCTGGGCGGTCTTTTGAGAGAGAAAAAATGCTGGGGCCGATGTCAAAGCATGGGCGCAACACTATCACATGCCTCCGTTGCGACATGCAAATTTATTCACGAAATGCTTTTGTGCAAAATGAATTTATAACACGGCCACGGAAATAGAATCCAAACTCCTTGCAAATGAATTGTTGTAAAATGCTGAGAAACATTTAAGAGCACTTATTTTAATCTTAAGATATAGACTGCATTATTTTGAGCCTGCTGGAAGGATGTTAAAAGAAAATGTCTGCTAAGAAAAATAACGAAAAGTGTTCTTGCAGAATAAATTTAATTATTTGAATAACTTGACTATGTGTAACGTGTTGCCCAGTTTAAGACACTTTTAACAATCGACAGATAACAGCTATCAGGGTTGCAAGGCCCTATCGCCGCCTTGCGTAGGGAAGACCATAGGATTTCTTGTTCTGGTTTCTGCAGTAACTAGATTATCTAAAACCCACGAATGCTCATATTTGTACCATTTTTGCAACTGAATTTTTAAAAATCTAATTAAAAGGGCATTTTAACTAAGTGTTTATCCCATCTAAGAGCAAATACAATAAAATAGATTAAATCCAATTTAAACAAATAATTGCAAACGTGATTTCTGAATGGTATTCGTATGGTGCTAGACAGTGCATAGATGCAGGAGTTAAATACTCTTATAGATTCTTCTTAAAATGTACCATTTCTTAAACTAAAGAATCAAATGTAAATACGCCAATATACCGGTTATAACACTTACACTTACACGACATATATAGCAGTGAAAGTATATAGAAGACTATGTGCAAAGTTTCATTAAGATAGCTTTAAAACTGAGGGACTAGTTTGCGTAGAAACGGACAGACGGACGGACAGACGGACATGGCTAGATCGACTCGGCTGTTGCTGCTGATTAAGAATATATACACTTTATAGGGTCTCCTTCACTGCGTTGCAAACTTTTGACTGAAATTATAATACCCTTGCAAGGGTAAAACAAACTTTTATCTTGCCCAATTTTGAATATCCACGATAAATCTATTTTACGACGAAATGATAGTGCAGTAGTGTTGTTTACCCATTGATGATTTAGTTTTCAGCATTTGCAAAATTACCTTAATAGAAAAGTAGCTGAACTTATTTCAAGCCAAAATAATAAAATACGCCCGTTTCGAGGACAGAAAATGGCAAGGCAAGATAGGAAAGGTGTATCTGTGTGACGACACAAATTGCAAGAGAAACTTTGTGTCGACGACCAAAGGATACAAATGAGTTTATGTTTGCCGCTCTGTACGCCCAATTAAAAGTGCAAATTATATTTGCCAAAGCAAATGTAAAAGCTACCACAAAAAAACTTCTGCTTAAATTAAGCTACAATTTACCTTGCAGCTGGCAATTGTTGACCAACTATTTCAAGCTGTAAGGAACTGTACATAAATGGTATAGTTGTACGATTTTGGTTAAATTAATGATGCTAGTTATGTATTACCAAAGAGTATAGATGTATGAGATGTCCGCTCTATATAGTTCTATACTCTTTGGTATTACTTATATAGATAAGGTAATAACAAGATTATATTATAAATTCTGAAAATGAAATGCGTGATTATAATTATAAGGTATAATAATGGGGTGTATAAAATAAAATTCTGGCCCTTGAAGTCTAGAAAAATATAAAAAAGACCTAGTAATCAATGTGGTGGGAATGTGTCCCAGTTGGAGCTCGTGTCTTAGACAGGTGACAGCTGTCGCTTTAAATGACATTTCACAATATTATGTTGAGCAATGACAAGGCCTCTTCCCTTCGCAGGAATTCAATTGTGACGCACACATCAAATGAACACAAAAAGGGAAGAAATCTATTATGAGAAAGCCGAAATCGGCATACCCTTCAAGTTAGTAATTTGGCCCATCATTTGGTAGGAAATACATTGTGACCTTTTATACCTTCGAAATGATATTAGTCCTTTCAATTTGTGGGCTCTGCAAATGTCACAAACTTTTAACCAACAATAAACGATTTTTAACTGTAAGATCAAAGAACTAGTTCCTATATACATATATGAATAATATTATCTTCCTTTCTCATTATCCATCATTTTTACTAAGAGGGCTGGTATTCCTTCTTCTAAAGCAGTCTTACGCTATCAGACCATCTTATATTTGCTTCATTCATTTTTCGAGCTTGGGTTTTTCCTTAAATCCATTTACATTGATCTTATCTGACCAACCACCCCTTTAAGTGAAACCACGACATATTGCTTTAAGTCTTTTATTAGATTACAATCGTCTTCTACAATATTTTGAGACCTTTATTATGTAATACATTCCTATTTATATAGTATATAAATATATATTATATTCATTTAACTATGCCTTCTCTATATTCTTTTGTTACTCGTGTTTCTTTTTTCGATGCGTTATTTTATTTCAATAAGGTTGCTTATATTCCTAAGACGCATATGAATTAAACTGGTTATAATTCTTTTAAGTTAAATTTTTGGTTTAATTTTTTTATAAAAATATTCCAAAATGTGTCCCGAAAAAATGTATTGTATATAGCTTTAATACACGGTCTTAACTGACGTGTATTGTGTTAGTTCCTGTACCTAAATCAATTCAGCCTCATCCCCATAAAACAGCCGTTCACTCTACTGCGAATGACAGAGCACGCACAAGGAATGAATTCTGCACTTCCGCTGATAACTTTTGGGTGATTCTGAGCCACGAAATAGTTCAAACGATGCCACTGGAATATATTAAAATCTTGTTGAAAGCTTTTAATTTGTCCTATTTAATTTGCTTTGAATTTGCATAATTGATTGACTGATTCGCGCTGTTTAAACTTTAAACAGTATTCAAACAATGAAATGGGGAATACTGTCTAAATTGTCCAGAAAACACATTGGCTGTCATAGAGGATGACAATGATTGCATGTTTTATGGGAAGTCGAGACTTTGTCCTATGGCTGGTCTTCCTTCCTCCTGTAAACTATGAGTATCAGGTTGGTTAACGTTCGGGAAAAGGAAAAAAAAACATTAAAATGGTGGTTGCTGAAACGTACAGACAAGAGAGGATGAGTAACATATCTTTGCAAACACCGTTCATCATTTTTTCACTTCGCAAAGCAGTCTGCCAGCTAACCATTCCCTCCAGTCCCAGGTTGTTGTTATGTGGCCATCTGGATCCGCTTGTGACAATAGCAGAGTCTCATCTCATGTGCAGGGACACATCGACCACTCCCCGGCTCTGTTTCACTGTTATCACCAACTGACAAGCACACGGAAAGCTCAGGCACCACCAGAGCTACAAGACCTGAATGAGTACCCGATCCTCGTGCACAATTTCTGGTGACACTCCCTGAGGGAATTGCCTGAGGGCAGTAGCCTCCCTTGTCAGCAAGAATTCGTTTTGGGCCAAAAGTATGCAGCAGCTCTCTGAACTGGCGCCCAACCGCACGGAGTGGATCTTGAGCATAAAAACAGTCATTTTATTTGTCTCTCCAAATGTAAAACGTCTCTCCAATTGTAAAACTTGCCTTCCTAGTTCCTAGTTCGGAATTAGAAAAACGGTCACCGGATACGGCACGACGGACGGGACAGTTTATAAAAATAATTGCGGTTCGTATTTGCCAGACACATCACCTTCCTGTGGCCCCGACCCCCATCGAGGAAAATTCCACTTAAAGCCCGGAGCTTCCGCAATTTTTGTATGCACTAGATTCGGAGGGAGGAAGTGGTCGAGTCCTGGGAGATGGAGGTATAAGCCGTGCTAATGTCGGCCAACCGCATGCAGTCTGGGAAACAGATACCAGTTCGGTTAGTCCTGTGGGGAGGAAAGCAAACTGTGCATGGAAAGATTTACCTCGTGTACAGGCACAGGCACACACAATATTTGAAAACACTTTGGCAACGAAGTTTAGTAATGAACACTGTCTGTTAATGCCCAAATGTATGCGGGAACAGCTGGTTTCAAACTCTCGCAAATTAGATGCTTTGCTATTTTATTTTCATTTGCGGGTTCCTTGAGCTCAGAAAAGATCCATTCACACAGAAAAACGGTTACTTGTCACCACGGTCCTAGTTCGTGATTTAAAAGCATCAGGCAGCTTCGTCCGGGGACTGCCAACCTTATGTCGTTTTATAAATCTAAATTGGAAAAGTTATTTGGCAAAGTTATAACTGGCGTCGCTATTCTCCGCCGGCAGCTTAAAAGTTGTTCAAAGCTTAAATGGAACATATAAAGGAGTACTCTTCTCAGTGGATCTGTTTTTATTTAAAAAGCGGAAGGATTCCATTGTTTATCAAAGAAAAATAATAGTTGTGAGTTTTCAGACTTGAAGTTAAAAAACTTCGGGAAGGAATATACAATATACAACAACCGAATCGATATATTTATGTTTACATTAAAGTAGACTACGATTTAAAGCAACGAGTGACGACGAATGACATAGAAATATTACATCAATAAATAAATATATATATTATAAACAATTTTAAAAACAATTTTTTTAATTACCTGGCCATGTACGCTTGAAAGTGAGAAGTTCAATTTCAAATCGTAGGATATGCAAAGATATGCTAGTAAAACACTGATTTGGAGACTGATTTGCACAAAACATTTTTTTTTAAAGTAGTCGCTGGGTTGATAAATTATAATTTAAGATCTTAAGTTAACATTTATACAATATCGCCAGGACTACGGGCGCAGATGATTAATATAATGATTGGTTTCCAGCGGTCATTACTTCATTGAGTCTTACTTCAGTCAAAATTAGTTGAAATGTTCCAAAGCGCGCAGCCTCTCCGAAGGAAGCGCAGGGCTACGTTGGCAGGTACGAGCTCAACAGTTCCGCCTGACCAGGTCGAGGATCCAGTTACTTCGAGTGGGCTTCGAAATCGCTGTCATAATGCTAAGATTAAGGACGACAGTCAGCTGAGACCGCAGCTGTCTAGGGGAAAGCTTCAGCAGGAGATATATGTGGAAAACGATGAGAATTCTGGTGGTGCTGAGGACATACATAATGATAACGATGTAGAGGACTCAGACGACCAGGTGAGAGGCATCGAAGACCCAACTGTATGGGGTGTGATGTGACTTAAGTCGTTTGACGAAGATAACTCGCTGGTCGTGTCT
Source organism: Drosophila ohnishii (assembly GCA_018905755.1). Lineage (NCBI taxonomy): Eukaryota > Metazoa > Arthropoda > Insecta > Diptera > Drosophilidae > Drosophila > Drosophila ohnishii. Next base: position 3,882 of record JAEIII010038592.1, on the reverse strand, counting down.
CTGCATAATTTAGTAAATAAATGGTAGGGTAAGAAATGGATTCTAAAAAGGGTCTTATAAAAACACCTAAAAGGCTATAGAAGATATCTAATTGTGTCACGTCTATTGCCGGCACCACAAACCTAAACGTTTTAATAATAAATACCCTTTTGCGGACGTTGTGCTACATTGGAGACTAATTAAATTAGATACATATAAGTTATAAAACAATAAAGAAATTGACGGACTCATTGTATTAATCTCTTCTCCTCTTTACTAGTAAAGTTCCGATTACTAAACGAATTAATAGATAGTTATATTATTAAAAAAATTATTATTTATTTTTGGTTTATATAATCGATAACTATATATCCTTATGAAAAATGATATTCGAAGTTCTTGGTACTAATGGTGCTAGAAAAAGTTTTTATTGCATTTTAAAAGAAATTTGGGATTAAGATGATTTAAGTGTCGCAAGACTTTAGTGTGTTTAAGACCGTTCGCAATGATATTGATAGGCAACTATGAAAGCATATTATATCTTTACTCCTTCGATTACCCTAAGAACCAAATTTGTACGAGTATATCAAAACTATACCTCGAAAGCTTCTGCGCAGTTCAATGAGCATGTGCGAATTAATTTGTTTTGAAGAGAACAAGACAAAAACGTTCTTGCCTATTTTTATCAATGGAAGATTATCGATTGCTCCCAAAACTTGACAAAACTAAGTAAATAATAATATTGATTTTTCTTAAGCCGGACAATATATTTGTTTAATTTTTTAAGGCGCCATAGGTCATCATTTACTTCACGTCGAGGAATTTTCTTTCTGTCCGGCATCCTGATCCACCACTGTACTCGTTAGAAAAAGCCTCCTTTGAAGCATTTTACTCTTTGCGGCTTTCCGCCTTGCTTCCCTAATGGAGAACTTGTGGATTCTGAGTAGGTTGCTGGGAACCACTTAACAGCTTTCGTTGCATTGAATGACTGACACGTGGGAACGAACTTTTTAGTGTGGCAAACTTATTCCACATGCTAAAGTAGCTGCAGTGTCAGGGCGTCTCGATTTGGATGTGTCTTCCCGAAAGAAAATGGATTTTTCAACATCTCTCTTACCTGAAATTGCTTGACCTGGATTTAATATTTACTGCTTGGTTTGATTTTTATTCGTTTCCTTTAATTAAAGCCTGGGAAAATAGTTATCTGGTATGCTTTTGCAAAGCGTTTCATAATTATATTCAGAGGAATATTTGTATCATCAGCCAACCCCCGAGTTTGTGTTCGTGTTCTACGCAAACTAGTCTGCGTTCACAGCTACACATAACAATTGTGTATCTAAAATCGAAAGCAGTCAAGGCAATTGCCTTTAATTTATAGAAACATTTTAATTTATTGTTAAAGCTTAGAATTTTAAAGTATATGTAGAAACGGGCCTATCAGACTGCTATATCATATAGTTGTCAGGGCAACGATAAGTTCCATTTTGTATTTCACCGGTGCATTTTGAATATCTAAAAATAGATATTCGATCTGAATGTCCATTAGTATGCATACCCTCGTCTGGTCGCCTTGGCTGCCGCCTATGCGTGGCGAGAATGCGACCTCAGGACAAGACGAGCCCAGGACCACACCACCCTTCTTGCCTCACGACAAGCAGTCTACAATTTTTATCTCGTTTCGACTCTCGAGTGTCAATGTGGGGGCTCCCTCCCTTGTTGGTATCCAATGCAGGCGTCGTAAACTATTATAATGGTCCTGTCCCTCATCCAGTTTTCTTTTTCGTCTTCTCTAAAAAAGCGTACATATAAACTTGTTTGTTTTTTCGGTTTCATTCAGCGTACAAACTTTTGTATGTGGACTGCGGCGCATGCACTAAATAGGTATTTAGCCTTCGCTTCCATTATGGCGGCTGCAGCGCATCTCACATGGCACATGGGTCGGGTGTGGCTGCCCTTATATGTAAATGCCCTACTCACCCCATATCCAATTTGATCAACCCGAATACATTGAGCCTCGCTCTGCATACCTTTCTTAGATATAAGTAAGAAAAAAAAGAAAATAAGCACTATGTCTGAGTAAATAAGTAGTTAAAAAGAAAGCGGCGACATATTTTTGAACGATTAGAGGAGTTTGACTCCACGAGTGCTCACTTCAATATGCAATAAGTGGGGAATAATAGGAATTGGGAACAATTGTTTAAGGACTTAAAACATCATTAAAAAAAAAAACGAAGAAAACTCCACAACTACACCAATCCTTGAGCTTGAGTTAGATGATGTATGTACACCTGGATTTGGCGGGACCTTATAAAAAATATTATATGTATTTTATTTAGATCCTCTATTATAAATGATATTATTCTTAATATTATAATCCTACTATTATATTATAAATCCCTTAAATATGTGGAATTATTTTTCAACTTATTATACAAGGGTATTATAATTATAATTGGCATTATTAAGCGAGTCAATTAAACATCTTCATCATGAGACAACATACTATCTCAGAGACTAGAGTTCCAGACCTTAATAATATTAAATTCGTTAACAAGAAAAACACAGAATTGTAGTAAATACATACTCTTTATTGTAAATCAATGGGACGATAGACATGGGAATTATTGGACAGTATAACCTTCTATATCTTTTCGCTACAATTTAATTTTTAAAGTCGATAGGTGCTTTAGGAAGTGTAGTCAAGTGCACTGTGGTAGGTTTCTTAGTTGCTTTTTTTTTGTCTAAGCGCGTACAAAATTGTTCTGGTTTTCAGAGTCAACGTCGCTTGACATCTTAAACATGACTATTTGCTCATCATTAAGGGTTAAGCTTTGGTGTCTCCTGTTCACAAAATTAACTGTTTTTCCTCTTACGCTCACTCCTGTTGCCTTATTTTTGAGCTTATACAAACTTCGTGAACATTCCGCTGTGTGCATCCGGAAAGCTCGTTAAAATTCTCATCGTCTGCGGAAGCTCGTTTTTGCAAGAATAAAACGAGGCTCTGGCCCTCAAGCACAGAGCCCAAGAATAATGGCGAGCACTTGCTCACCATCTATGGCACCCACAGCACTCTCCTACTGCCATTAACTAAAGTATTGGTCTACGGTTTTTGAAAACGCCCTCAGCTGCATCTACTGCTTCCCATCAACACGGTCGGAGCTGTTCTCTGACCACCATGATAAATGCGTCTCTGGCTAATAAAGTCGATATATCAAAACTTTTAACTTTTTCGACGCTGGCTTAACTTTTTAATGCTTAACCAAAAATGTGTGTTGTCGTGCCTTAATAAATAACATTTTCTTTAATTAAAATGTATTTAAATTTTGTCTTTCTGTGCTAGGGCGTACTTCCAAAGTCAATTTTATGAATTCGGGTACACCTATCATTGCCTGCGAATTCAAACTACATAGACAGCAAACAAGCGCCAAAAAACAATTTGTGCATTATAATTGTATTTCTCATTCTATTGTGTTTAATTTTTTTAGTTCTTATTCGTTTCCAGCCTGGGCTAATTCAAGTATTATTCAATTTCTAGTACATGACGTTTTACCGCAGAAAATGTTTCCATGCCAACTATTCGTTAGGCAAGAGTGCTCTTGAATGTATGTATCTATTCTGTAACGGATCTTGAAGTTCTATTTACCCACAACTTGAGCTTCACCAATCACATCGGTATAATTGTCTGTAAAGCAAAGGGGGTTTTTGCTTTCGTAAAACGATGGTCTAAGGAATTTGATGATCCCTACACCACAAAACTTTTATTATATAGGCATTTCCATAGTGTCGCACACGACTTTCGTACGGATTTAAAGCAAAACAAGAAAGGAAGCTAACTTCGGCAGCCCGAAGTTTGTATACCCTTGCAGATTGGTTTTGATGTTTATATTATAGGTTTAAATGCTG
>JAEIII010038591.1:6694-38761 GCA_018905755.1 Drosophila ohnishii | reverse complement strand
TTTTCGTTTAATTTAATTAATTGTATACTTATGTGTGTGTGTGTATGCGGGAAAGGGGGGTGTGTATGTGTGTGTTGTTTGCAACTTTATAAACTTTGCTTTATATTTAATTTACCTAATTGGTTAGCAAAAATAATTTACTTGGGAGTTACATAAACAAATTTAAGTTTAGATTTAGATTTATATATCGACAACTGTCAGCGGCCAGCTGTTAGCCGCTGCCACGCCCCCACATGGGGGCGATATGTATGTACATTTATGTATTTTTTTGCTTTCTTTCAACATTTCTTTACGCTTTGTAGCTCTACTTAAGATATAGGGATGGGGATGGTATAGTAGTGGGCGCTCTTCTTTCAACTTTCAACTTCCGACAGTTACAGCATTTAACTAATACGCGCGCGCGAGTTTTAGAAACTTCTTCCCAACTTAAAGACTTGTTGGAAATCCGTTTAATCTGCTCAAAACTAAATAATAATAATTAAATCAAATTCAAAATTCGTTCATTTTTTAATTGGGGTTTCGCAATTAGCTCAAGTCTTATACATTTCTTTATAGGGCAAATAGGAAAACGAAAACGCAAAACGCAGACAAAAAAAAAAAAGAAAATAATAATAATAGTAATAATGACAATGATTTATAATAATGATAATTTATTAGAATTATAATTAGAATTAACTAGAAAGCTCCTTCTCCTTTCCTCACTTTCAACTTTCCTGTTTTATAGGCTCTTTTGTTGCCGTGCGCATTCATGTATATATAGCTATAGCTAATATACAGCACATAAATCTGGATATATAAATAGTTGGGTCTACAATAGTTACAGATTTTGTTTACAAAAATTTACATTCGTTTTGCACCATATATATAAACACACATATCATCATATTCCATATAATATATTACAGTTTCCACACACATTTTTTTTTTCTTCTAATAATTCACAAAATTAAATACGGCTTTTCTCTCTTATTCTCCGTTGACAATTAGTTTAGGTTTAGTTTTAAATTGTGACTAACTAAGCACTAGATACGAATATATTTTCATTTATTTCTGTAAGCTGATAATATAAATATTTAATTTAGTTTTTAAATTGGATTTACTTAGCATTAATTTAGTGTATTTTGTGTATGTAGTAGTATATGTATTCTCTGCCCTAAGCACAATTTATAAAAACGATAAACAGAAAATTGGGTTCTAATTAGCACTAGATATCCTCCTTTTATCACCTACTCCTAATCCTAGTCCTAGTCCTACTCATAGTCCTACTCATAGTCCTACTACTACTCCTACGCCTTTGCCTTTTGAACTAAATTTCAATTAAATTAGGATTTAATTTCACTTTTTGCTACAACTAGAATTACATTCACTTGGACGCCGTCTTCTTGCTCGGCGACGTCCCTGTTCTGCTTCTGCTGCTGCTAACCGGCGAGCTGCGTCGCGCTGTCGGCGAACTGCTCGAGGAGGCGGCGGCGGCTGCTGCAGCGGAGGAGGAATTCGAGTTGGCGACAGCCAAACTATTGCTGCTGCCGCTCGAGCAGGATGCTGCTGCTGAGGTGGAGGAGTTGGTATTGGTGTTGGCATCGCCGTAGGTCAGCTTGCGCATATTTTCAATGGCCTCTGACCAGTGAATGGCATAGCCCTCGGGATCATCCAGGTAGTAGGTGCGATTTGGCTGCAAAACAAGAGAAAATTAGTTAGTTTTGGTCTATTGTGTGTGATGAAATCACAGCTCTCTTATATTCCTATGTAAATTCACCCCCAACTCACCGTGTGAACAAAGAAGATCTTGAAGTTCTTGTACTCGGCCCTTAGCTCGGGACTCCACGGGATCTCGCCCTTCTTGATCATCTGCACGGGATCAATGTAGATGAGCCGAGGTCCGGTGGTCAGCAGGAGCATACGCTTGCGGGCGAACAGACCCTTGCGCTTGTTGACGAAGCCCTTCTTGAGAATAACCTCGCCGTCGGCAAACACATGCCACTTGTCAGTCTTTTGCTGCTCCAGTCGCTGCAGCTTCTCGCTATCGCTCAGGTCGAAGGAATCTGTAAAGGCAGATTTATTTAGTACACAAAAACTCAGATAGTAGTCAATGAAGAAACTTACTCTTCGCTGTCGATCGCTTGGCGGGCATGGCCACGCTGCTGCCCACGCCCAGCTCGGCGCTAAGCAGCCGCGAGATCTGACGCTCGTCTAAGCCAGGCTCCAAGTCGCCGGGTACACTGTAGTAGCTGGAGCGAATCTCGTCGTCCTGGCTGACACCCGGCAGGTATGGATAGATGGGTGGCGGGGTCGTTTGGCGCACCGTGTCCCAGTCAATGCCGGCGAAGAAGGGATGCGCACGGATGCTCTCGTAGTAGCCAAACTCGTCCTGGGCTCCCAAGCGATCACGCGGATCAATCTGCAGGAGCTTCCGCACCAAATCCTCGGCATCCTTGTCGAAACCCTGCGGAAAGTCCACTGCACAGTCGAGGATCTCCTTGAAGATGACGTAGTCGTTGCTGCCGCGAAACGGCGGCAAACCGGAGATCATCTGGAAGACAATGCAGCCAAGCGCCCAAAGGTCAGCAGCCGGTGTGATGGGTCCATTTTGAAGCACCTCCGGTGAAACGTACTGGGCGGTGCCGACAAAGCTGTTCTTGCGCCGTCGATTGTAACGTCTCTGGCGTTGACGCGGCGAATCCAATTCGTCCTGCTGCTGCTGTTGCTGGAGAACATCCTCATCGCCGTCGTCCAGCTCCTCCGAGTACCGATCATCGTACTCATCATCCTCAGTCTCCAGCCGATCACTGTCCTCCTCGTCATCCTCGTCTGAGTGACTGCGCCGCTGCTCCGAGCAATGCTCAGTGGCCAGCAGGCGCTCGTCGTGCGTCATTATCTTGGCGGAGCCAAAGTCAGCGATCAAGGTGTGCATGTCTTCGTCCAGCAGGATGTTCTCGGGCTTGAGGTCGCGATGCACCACATTGCGGCGATGCATCTGCTCGCAGGCCAGAAGCAGCTCGGCGGCATAGTGACGCGTGCAGGCGACATCGAAGCTGCCGACGCGATTGATGTAGGGTAGCAGGTCACCCTTGCGGGCATAGGTCATAACAAAGTAGAGGGAGCGCTGGTCCTGGAACGTGCAGGACAGATTGACGAAACCAGGCACATTGGTCATCATGTGCATCACCTCGCGTTCCCGCTTGATGTAGTCTTGCTTCCGTTCGCGGAGGATTAGCCTCTTTTCGCAAACTTTGACTGAAAGAAGAGAAAAATACAGTTAGGATAGTCGGTAACAAAAACGGGATAGATCTTAAATAATTGTTTAAGCCCCCAATTTATCCCCTTACAATTTCGATATCGATAGTCCAGCTAAAGGAAACAGCTGTTCCGTGCCAAGTCAATGCCAAAAACCACATTTTACTTGCGGGAACCGCTCTTGGCAAACGATAACGACAACACCAACAACAACAAATAACAATGCAAGAGAGCATTAAATAAATCTAATTAAAAATGCGACATATAAGCACACAAAATGTACGCGTGAGAATAATAAAAACAACACACACACAAACACACCTACAACAAGTGTATATATAGCGCACGATAGACAAAGTTTGGAGCACAGGCGACAAGATTGTCAAAGTCCAATTGGACGTGTGCCGCCCCAAGGGGGAATTGGACTTTGCTTGCTGCTATTTAGTGGCCTGGAGAGGAGCTCCACTCCAGTCTCGGACATGGAATATAGTTTGTAGCGAAAATGAAGGAGGAATTCTGCTAAAATTGCTAAATTAACAGCGAGACAGCCGCAAACGAAAGCGAGCGCGCTTGGGAGAACTTGTTTCTGAAGCCCTCCCTGCCTGCAGCAGTATCCGACGACTGTCCCTTGCCCACCACCACCACCACCAGCACCGCCGAGAGCGTTAAGCGAGCGAGAGCAAAGTTGAAGAAATTCTAAACTGGTTGTTGAACTGGAACTGAGGGAGGGCCGACGAGAGCCAGGCAAGGAGTGGAACAGAAATATGATGATCCATGTGAAACGGTTTTTCGGGCTCAAGCTCTGCTGCGTGTCCCTTTCCCCCCAACCCAACCTTCTTGGGGGTTAACGGTGATTAAGAAGCGAGGAGTTATGACCGCTTATCAGTTAGTTTCGCTTTTGTTTTTGCTTCCGTCGTCAAGTGTGTTTACGTTTACAGTGTAATTTGTGCTTGATTTGTTTTCCGCCAAGTTTTTGTTGTTTTTTGATTGGCAATCTTAGTAGAAAATCAAAAATAAAAATAAATAAAAAAAATGTATATATTTAATAATAACAAATTAGCCGCAACTATATCTGCCTGTCCACATTGTATACTACAGCGAAGGCAGCAGTCCAATCACAAATGTATAGGCGAAAAATAAATTCAAGATTATTTTGCATTTCTTGCTTTTTTTTTTGTGTTTTTTTTTTTTTGTTTTGCGGGCTGATTCGTATCAAGATCAAAACAAAACGCTTTGGCACAACTATTTTGTGGGAGAAGCGCGGGGAAAACCAAACTGATTCAAAGCGATTGTGCGACTTATATATAAATATATTTGTATTTATAGGGAACTGTGTTATGGATGTCCTGTAACCAGAAAATATTAAAAATAAGAATAATATATTTTTCATTTATGGATTTCAAGAAAATTTCAATTTTTAAAATTATTCTGACAACAGACAAGTCTAAAATTCACTTTAAATTACACTGGTTGGCATCTAACTGATAAGACCCTTGCACCCTATGGGTACTAGGTATCAAAGTGAATACAAAAAAATGAAAATAAAAGAAAAATCTAGTCTAAAAACATTGGGGAGGCGATAAGTCGTCGGTCGAGTGGCAACAAAATAAACACAGAAGAAAAAAAAGAAAATACAGCAATTAAAAGATTAACGAAAAGCAAGGCAAAAGCCATCGAAAAATCAAAATAGTGAACAAAAAAAATAAAAAACAAAATAACCAATACGAGAATAGCGAAAATGTTTTTTATGCGTTTTAAATTTCCCATTCCCAGTCGGCTAGAAAAGCGCAAAAAATGCGTAAAAATAAAATTGACCTTCAAAGTGTTGCTGCGCAAAATAAAAAAAAATAAAAATCAAACTGTTTGTGTGGGAGTGTGATTATCGCACTCCTGATTGGAATAAAATAGAACCAAAAGCGTGTTCGGTTTCTAGGATACTCTTTACTTTTTCACTCCCTTTTACCGTTACTTGATTGTGTATATTTGGTCTTTATCTCTGCTTTAATTGAAAAAGTCACATTATTTATTCACTCTGAATTTTTCGGGTTCTTAATTTTTTTTTACGCTTTATATTAGGTTTAATGCCCTGCTGATAAGCGTAGCCTTGAACTTGGTGCCGCCTTTTTCTGTTTCTGCTTCATTTTTTCGCTATGCAGCATGTGCAACAACAACAACAACAACACCGAAAGTAAACACATATAAATAAACAGGCAGGCGGCACAACCAACTGCAGATGAGAAGGAAAAGAGCAAAAAGAAACACAAAATTCGTCGTCTCAGCATAAATATTTGCAAAAAAAAATAATAATAATAAAATAAAAAAAAATCGCTTTCTGGAGTATTGCTATGAGTTGCCATATTGGCCTTTTTCCCGCCAAAATTAATAGCAGTATTGTACGTTCAATGTGACCAGCTTCTCTTTTTAAGAGTATTTTTACGATTTAAAGTGGCCAACTTGACATTTGATGCAAGCTAAACGTAGCAATGCTTTTCGTCTTTAATTATTGCATTATTAACAAAAGTACATTTGTAAGCGATACAAATTTTCCACTGGCGTCGTCGCCTGTTCTCGCCATAACAACGGAAAATAAAGCTTATCAAGGTCTAATCAAAGCAGAGTCACAAGCTTAATGCGCCAAAAAAATATAATAATAATAATAATAAACAGAAACAAGCAGCCAACAACAGAGAGGAAGCAAGAGAGAACAACAACGAATGCATCCAGAGTGCAACTTGTTGCTGCAACTCGCGCGCTTTTGCACATATGGAATGCTATCCAACGGGTTTTAGAATGGCAAAGCACTGAGAACGCGCGAGAGAACAGACTGCACTAATGGATTGTTGTTGTTGTAAAAATAACCAACTAGTCATTTTGACCAGGCCGATAAAGCAGTGCTGTCTAGCTAGCTAGCCAGCAAGAAATTCCATAAATAAATGAAAAGAACTGCTGCTTGCAAACTCTTATTGAAGTTGCAATTGTAGTTGTAGTTGTTGTTGTGGTTGTCGAAGGAAGCTGGAGGCCAACGACCAAAATGAGGCAAACATACAAACTGTACACAACTAGTATTCCAAGAGGAGGAAGCGTGAGAGCGATAGATAAACTCTCTTAAAGCGTGGCTTACTGTAGGTTTTTTTTGTAATATTCTCTCAGTGCAAGGTCGTTGGTTTGGGCGCCATATTTCAAGGTCTGAGAGCAGTGTATTTTTACTCTAATGTTGCGTAAGTTTTGTTTTTCTATTTATTTAAGAAGACATCAAATTTTCTTTAAATAAATTAGCACTTGGAAGATCCTTTTTACAACAATCTCTCTTGCTAAGACTTTTTTTTGAGGCGCTAAAATGGATAAGAAATCATAAATCCCACAGTAAATGTGAAAATTTATTTCAATTTCACTATTTCTGCTTCTGTTTCAATTCAAATTTCAATAATTGGCTCCATGACGTAGCGCACGCTAAACCTCATTTAAATATGAAAAAGTGGGGAGCTAAAAAAAAAAAGGAGGGATATAGCAAAATAGACACAAGACCCTAGAGAATATTAGGCAGGCAGCTGTGTCAGAACGCGTCCAATGAAAAATCCATCCAGGTAAGCGCTCAGAGACCTCAAAAAAGCAGAGAACAAAAGCAAAATACAGCCAGCAAAACGGGACTTTCAAGTACAGTGATCTCTGTCAAAAGGATAACTTTGAGGAATTAACTAGTAGCTCCTTTTGACTTCCCCTTAAATGCTGGCCCCACAGTAATCCCGAGTCATAATCATTTATGTGTTGCTTTTGGAGTTGTGCGTGTGCCTCTGTTTATTGTTATTATTGTTGCTCGGCTAGCAAAAGTTTATTGCCCTCATGGAGCAGCAATATACTATATAGTATATCCTATGGACTTGGCTTTGGCGACATATTGACTGCACGCAAAGGAATTTGAATATAACAGAGAGACAATATACATCGTTTCACACAATAATACCAGAAAAAAAAAAAACAAGAGCTAAAAGCTTGCAAGTCCTCGGCACATCTCTTGTTGCTACTCCTGCTCTCGTTTTTTTTTTTTGTTCTGCCCGACTTCCTGGCGCCACTTAATTTCGGCTATAAAGCTTCAGGCGGCCTTGGCACGTGCAGGATCCGCCACCCACTCACCTGCAACAAATGGTGCAGGAAAACAAGGTGCAAAACGCTGGAAATTACGATCTTGCCCTGGGGAAAAGGTGGTAAGGAAGGGATTCCTGGCATAGGATTGGGTTGAATGACCCAAATTCCCTGCCCAATATTGTGTTACCGAGGCTCGAGGAAAAAAAAAAAGCTGAAGGAGCGGTTGAATACCCTCCCGGCCTCAGCCAGCTGCGACTGCGCAGTGACAGCTGCTGTCCAAAAATAAATGTGTAATTAAAAATAACACGGCCGTAGGAGCTGGCACAAAGGTAAATATGTCAAGAAATTACCAGACACCAACAACCCCCAAGGAGAGATCGAAAAACTGAGGCTGAGAAACTGGGAACCTGGGACCTGAGAACTGTTTTCAGTTCGAGGAACGAGGAACGAGAGTTCGAGAGTTCAGTGACCGACAAAAAGAAGATTTTTTAATAGGTACTTATTAAGACTTGTTAAAATGTACTAATTTGTATATTCTAAATGTCATTCCGTTACTTTTATTTAAAATATCCGAAACGATTAAGTCTCTTCTCCTCAAGTTAATAATATTAACTGTGTATTTGTCTATATTTAGCCACTACCTCTAGCTGACAGGCACTAGCCTCTATATTGAGAGCAATTCCTGGAAATCCCCCCCTCCAACTCTTTCTTAAGCTACTGACGATTGCGCACAGGATTATCTGTAGATAGCATGTGTTGTTTGTTCGAAATAAAATATATAAAAAATCTTTCCATTGCGTGGAATATCCAGGTAAAGCAGTAATCGCTGCCGCTATTGTTGCCGAAGGTAATGAAATAGCTTGCGCAGGTAATAGAGGTGAAAAGCCTAGAACCCCAATTTCGTATGTTGTGCTTCGTATTTCGTATGGCGTCAAATAGACACCGCCGCCGACGCTGTCGTCATTGAAAATGGGCAGGCAACACTAACAAAAACAAATACCAAGTGCGTGAGGGGTGGAGGGGAGGGGAGACGGGCAAAAAAAAAAACGAAAATGAAAGCTGCTGCGTTCATGGTGGGTGTGCTTAAGTGAGTGAGTGAGTGAGCACGCTAGTGGGAAGTGGAGGTGCGTATCCGTGTGCGTGGCTGGCAGACAATTGTTGCTTGCTGCAAAACTCATATGATTTGGCAAGAAAAAAAATATATGGAAAAAACAAAAAACAGCAGAGCCTATTGACCTTCAAAATACTAACACCTGTCAATATTGTTCCCCTATTTAGTGCAAAATCAAAGGTGTAAACTAATTTTGTGTATAAATATACAAATTGTTTATTAATTTTCACTGCGGAAAAGGGACGGAGCGAGCTAGTCACGCAGGGGAAAAACTGTTTACGACCAGAGAGTGTTTATGTGCGTGTGTTTGTGCTCATATATATATTTTTTAACAACAACTTGACTTTGATTTTATTGCGATTCGTTTTAAATGCAATTAAAGTGGCAGCAGCGACAACAACCTTATTGCTTTTAACAGTGCTCTGTTAACTGCGGTGCTCTGTTGCTGCTGCTGCTGCTGCTGCGCTGCCTCAGCTCTGCCCATCAAGTGAGCTTAGGCTATGCAAGCAGCAAGTGCATTCTGATAGCCACGCGCCGTTATTTTTGCTCTGCCGTCCCCCTGACCTCACCCCTCCACACTGTTTTGCTTTGCTTTGGCTTTACTGTGCGTGTTTTTGCTGGCGTTTGCATTTATGCGACACGTGCCGTTATTGTGTGGCTCTATCTTGCTTACTTGCTCTTTCTTTCGCTCTCGCATATTGATTTGCCCTGCTGTTATATGTATGTACATACATATATATTTTGCTGTTTTTGTTTTTTTATTTTTTTTTGCTGCTGCTGTGGCAAAATCATTGTCATACACTTCCCACTTACCCCGCCCCCGCAGCAAGAAATGAAAATCTTTAAGCAAATTGGCTTAGGACAAATAAACAAGGTAGAAAAATAAGTTGTTAAGCGTCAGAGTCGTTTTTAACCTCTAGAAAACAATGAATTGAAATTGCAATGCAAAACAGCTGATTTCAGGCAGGAACTAACGTCAGCCGTTTTTTTTTAATCGATAAACAACAGGCAAAAACAGAAAAAACAAAAGCATAATACAGAGAATATAAGAAATGAATAATAAAAAACCTTATCACACTTGATACTGATAACAAATTAACTGTTAGCTAGCTCGCCATTATCCGCCGTTTTGCGTTGGCGTCTCTTATGAAATTTTTCCAATACCAACTACAAAAAGGGGGTCACGTGAGCGTCCACTGATTTGTTGTTGCCAACAGCAGATGGTCTGCCGCCTGTCAGCTGGCTTACAGCACAGGGCTGATAAGGACCCGTCTTGCGGGATAAAGCTGCACGAGAGTACAAGCTAATATTAAATTCATTTTATTTTTCCCAATAAACCGTAAATCTTTCATATTAATTGCCCTTTGATTACCCTATCCACTATCCATTCTACTGGTAGGTAACCTATGCCAACAATCAAAGCTGCTGCTTTCGGCACTTGGCGATAGAGAATCTCTGAAGAAGATGATAGTGGGTTAATTTCGTACATAATCGCACATAGACGAGCAGGTGACAAGCAGCAACTACTACTACAGCCGGCGGCGACAATAGCAGACAACACATACATACATCTACAATCGCCGACAAGCGGCGTCTACGTGGCGACCGCATTCTCGCGCTGGCGCCGACAAGAGGCCATACGAATGCCGTGCAAATGCTGTGGGCGGCGGCAGCAGCAGCGGCGGCGGCACACTGAGCGAAAGTGAATGCCCACCCATTACCTAGTATACACATAGGTAACTGGTTACCAATGCTGGGAAACTTACTTGCATACTCTCGGCGCGAATGAATGTCCACTGCCAGGTAAACCATGCTAAAGCTGCCTTCGCCGATGTAACGACCAAAAATAAAATCGTTTGGTGACCTTCTTGGGGCAGGATTCACTGGCTGTTGCTGTTGTTCCTGCTGCTGTTGCTGCTGCTGTTGTTGATGCTGCTGCTGCTGCTGTTGTTGCTGCTGTTGTTGCAGCTGCTGCTGCTGATGATTAAGGTGTTCATTAAACTGCTCCACCTGCTGCTTAAAGGCCTTCTGCATGGTCAATAGTGTGTTCATGCCATACTGATACTGCTGCAGACAGCACAACTTGCTGCACTGCGGCGTCGTGGCCACCGACGAACTGTTGCTGGCAACTGCCGCCGCCAAAGGCGAAGTGTGGCCTGCAAAAAAAGAGAGAGAGAGTGGTGTCAGAGTGGGGAATCTCAAAGCAACAGCAACATGTTGCCAAGTTTTTTTTTTATCTATTCATGCTAATTAGAGTGGTAGAACACGGGCAAGATTAACATTTGATAACTAACATATAACGTAATTAAATTTAATTCTAATCAGATTTTATAAGCTCTTCAGAAGAAGCTAAAAGGAAAAGTCCACTGATAGGGGACAAGCGAACATGCTAATTACCACTACTAACTCTAGTTACTCACCATTTGTCAGATACTTGTTGCTGCCGCCGTAACGACTGTTATTATTGTTCTCGACGGGCGCGGATACCTCTCCACAGCCGCAGGTGCTATGTCGCTGCTGCTGCGGGTCATGCAGGCGGGCTGTCGTGGAGGCCATTACGAAATCCTTGATATCCTTAATATCCCGGAAATTGGACTCGTTCAAGGACACTGGCGCTGAGGCTTTCTCCTTGGCCATAGCCGGCATTGTTGCCGCTGTCGCCGCTGTTGCTGTTGAGGCAGCAATGTTGAACTGCTGCTGCTGCTGCTGCTCAACGCTGTTATAGCCGGTAATGTGGCTGTTGCTGCTGCCGCTGTCGGTGCAGTCTGTGCTTGTGGCGCTGCTGCTGCTCGAGGCTGCTGCAACCGAAACTGAGACAACGGCGGTCGCTGCAATGCTGCTGGCGCCGCTAGGCGATTGAAGGAGCTGCTGCTGCTGCTGTGTACCGTTAATCTGCAAGCATACAAAAAAAAATCGTATTAAATATAGAATGCATTGAATATTCTCCCCCAATCCCCCAATTTGTTCATTATAATTGTTAATTTCGTTCATTTAGTAATTCCAGTTTATGAGGATTATGGACCGCACATGCTATGACTTTCTGTATAATTTATTTATTTCAGACTTTGAGAAGAAAACAATGACAGAATAAGTTATTGCACATTATGCGCTGTGCTTATTGATAAACTGATTCCTAAGAAAGTCCTTTATTTAAACCGATTAATTTGATTTAAAACTATATATTATCACGACGAAAAAGAGGAATTGAACACGCAATAAATTAAATTCTGTTGCGCAGTCGCAAAGGCCTACAAAAAAAAAGTGGCAAAGAAGGCCTCGCAAAGCGGAACTCAAGAACAGGTCCATAAAAGGCACAAAATCTGCCCAGTCCGTCGCCGCCATTGACGTCAAGTTCATTGGCTTGTTGTTGTTGTTTCGCTTTCAGCCTTACTTGTTATGAGGTGTGTGTGTGTGTGTGTGTGTGTGTGTGTATGATTTTGGCGGGTTCAAGGACTTGAAGCATAAAAATATAATAAAGTTCATTGCCACCTGTTTACATTTCTATTAGAAGTTTATGTTGCTGTTTTTTGGACTTTGCCTTTGTTTTCGTTCGCTCGTTCGTATGTCGTTCGTGCTTCTCTTTGTTGACCAGTTTTTCATTAAGCGAAACCAATTTCTATGGCGTGATTTCTCAAAGAATTAAAGCCCTTTAGCAGCTTTAGCTATAAAACTAACAAATAATAAGGGGGGAAAAAACATATAAATACAATCAGAGTCAGGCTAGGCTTGCAAAAACCGCCATCTGATAAACGAAATA
This sequence comes from Drosophila ohnishii, assembly GCA_018905755.1. Classification (NCBI taxonomy): domain Eukaryota; kingdom Metazoa; phylum Arthropoda; class Insecta; order Diptera; family Drosophilidae; genus Drosophila; species Drosophila ohnishii. The sequence continues at coordinate 26,576 of JAEIII010038591.1, read as the reverse complement.
TGCTTTGGCATTCAGAGATTATTAATTATGCAACAACACAGCCAACCACTGCTGCACCATAAAACTAACCAAGCAAACGAAGAAAAAATTTGAATAAAAATCAAAAAGCCATAAAAACAAGGTGAGCTAATGCGTCAATGAAAGTTTCAGCTGCTGGCTGGGTGCCTGGCAAAGCTAAATTTAGAGTAACGAATAGCCAAAGATTAAGATACGATGGAATAAATGGAACCAGACTTAAGATATCTCGAGTCTTTAGGAACCTGACCTGGGAACCTAAAAGCAAAGCATATTCAGACGGCAGTTCGATCCACTTTAATGGATCGTCGTCGTCTGCCTGTTTGTGTGTGTGTGTGCGTGTGTGCGTGTTAGGGGAAGGCCCCAAGGGCCTGGCCTGGCCCTAAAACAGGTGTATTATCTGGAAAATAGTCGTCGAGTTGATGTGCGTCACACCCATCGGAATGCGGTTGGTTTACTTTTTAGAGACCAGACCCCAATGGAAATTAGAGAAATATCGGGGCGCCGATGCGAGAGATTCAGATACGGATTGGGGTTCGGAGAGAGAGGAGAGAGAAGAGTCCCTCTCTATGTTAAGACATGACCTCAGAGCTATCTGCCGTAATACACCCACGAAGTCCAATCTAAACAAAATAAACACAAAATTCTCCAATATTTGAACTCTGGGCGCAGAGCAAAGTTGCCAACCTACTTTTTTGAAATGTTTGGCTTTTTTTTATTTTGTTTTATCCCCCTTTTTTTGTTTTTGTTTTTGGCGACTGCGAGGCTAATTAAGCCGACGATCTGCGTCAGCGTCTGAAACTGGTCAACCCATTGGTGAATGGCAACCACACAGAAGCAGACAGAATAAAACAGGAAATACCCAAAATTCCAAAATTGTATTGTGTCCATTACATGGGTTAGGTTTTTGAGGCTTAAACCAGATCTCTACGTCAGAGAGGGAGAGACCTCATTTGCATCAAGACCAATATTATAATAATAGCGAGCGAGATATCAAGAGGATCCATAAAAATGTCGTGGAAAAATTTCTTCTTGCGGGAGAATACATACATCTATGTATGTATATCGAAAAGCTAAGAGTGGGCGTGGAAAAACCAGATGACACCAGGTCCCTCACGGGTCCGAGAGTCCGAGATCTCACGATACAAATCCTATATATGCATCATATGTGAGGGATGTGTGGGATATATGTAACCGATCTATAAACATAGAACTGCCCCGCATCCCGCCCAATGTCTGTGTCGGACGGTGTCTTAGTCGTCGTCTGCGGCGTCTAGACAAAAATGACATTTAAATTAATCTATTTTATTGCCAGGCCAACGGCGTTAGACGGTTTTGTTCTGCTGCCAGAAGCACCACCGATCCTCGCCCCAAACCAACACCTCTCTGTCTCTCTGTTCAATTTATATTTATAAATAAAATTTTCGTCTACAGAATGCAGCCAATTGAAAGCAAAAATGCACCCCGACGAGGCATTTGATTGGAAATAGCAAGAGGCGTTGTCTCTATATCTATCTCAATGTATCCCAAGGTGTATGTTATTGCGAAAGGAAAACCAAAAAAGCTTACACACGCTAAATATACACACAATGTTTTTATAATTTTGGCACAACATTAAAATTGAAAATCGGCTAGGCGAGGCCACACACAGCAGCAGATCCATAAAATCGAAAAGGTAAAACTATCATTAGCATTTTTCATTTGTGTTAGTTGAATGGCAAACGAGCCCCTTAAAAACTGGCTATGGGGAACAAAAAAAATGCTGAGCTATTTAATAATTTTTATAAAGTTATTAGGAAAAATACTATATTCTTAGGCCCAAGTTTTTAATTCATTGAAAGCAAGGTTGGGCCCCCAGTTTTAAGTTTAGAGCTTTCACCAGAAAACTAGCGAAGATAATGCAAATCTAAGATAACAAATACCATCAGAATTTTTTTTAATAAAATTAATAAAAATTTGCGGAAATTTTTGTGTTTTGTTATTTCTTTCTTTCTTTCCTTGTAGGCGTCGTATTTTTGTTTTTATGGGACAGCCCGGATCAGACGATAATGGTTTATTTTTTTAGCCCAAACGACGACATGTTTTGCATAATTCAGAGCGTTTTCCTGGCCTGGTAAAACCCCCAATTCTCCCCCGGACACAATACCTGCTGCATTGGAATCAACGTCGGCATTCCGTCCATATTTTTAGACCCAAGATTATAAATATGCGCAAGAATTTTGGAACAAAAAATTTTGAACTTTGCCGGGGGACTTTATTTTTTAGCGCCGCCTTTGTGTCATCGAAAGCAAGGCCTGCTGTCTTTCCGCTTTTCTTGCAAGGCAAATAATAGTGAAAATGCGCTTATGAATGAAAATGCACACGACAGAGAGAGCGAGAGCGAGCAAAACAAGAATGCAAATGCAATTTGCCGCTCCACCTCTCTCCCACTAACACTTACGTTGTTGTTTCTGCGCTTTGGCATCGACGATTACAAAACTCGGCTCTCCTCTCTCTATCAAAAGTCTACTCTCCTGGCTGCGTAGAATGCGAGTGAGAGAGCGAGATGGACGCCGCTCTCTGTTTGTGTATGTTGTAATTGCGATTCGGGTACAAATTCCAATGGGCACACGCAAGAAGAAGAGGAAGCATACACACACTGACAAGAATATGTCTCCAATAAAGCGCGCGTATTTTTTTTTCGGCTCTGCGCGTGTCACTGTATTTGTATGTCTGTGTGTGGTGCTGTTAATTTTATTTATTTTCGCTTTGATTTTTCGCACTCTTGCTTATTTTTTTGCACAAATAAATTTTCGAGTAATAATCTCACGTAGTATATGTTTGTTGAAACAAGACGCACACAAAATTCGCAAGGAACCAACAACAACAACTATAACAATAATAACGACGACTATAATTCCGACGCAGTAGGAAAATTTTATAAGAGCGCGACGAGACGATGCTCTGTTGGTATGTGTGTGTGTGCTTTTATAGGAACTCTTCTTTATTCGCAAACGGTACTTCTGGCTTACTATATTTTATGTTGTACACTTGTTTGCCGTAACATTAATTATTTTAATATTAATTTGACTAATGAAAACAATCGGTTGAAGTGAACACAACACGGAGGAGAAAGAGAACAACACGACGAACGAACACACACGTTACAAGTTACGAGGAGAGAACGAACAACTACTAGCTCGTATTTTGATTTGATTTTTTATGTAATTTGTTTGGCCTTTTGCGGAGTATTATTTAATCGCACACGAACTTGAGGCGTGTGTGTGTATATGTATATCAATGCCAGCGCGGCGTGCGTGTGTATGTGTGCGTGAATCGAGCGCCGCCGCGTGCACGAAACGAACGAAAGAAACGTCCGGTTTGAAAGCATACACAAATATGTGTGTAGGCCTTTTTCCAACACCGCGGCTGAATTTTTCCGCGACACAACAACCGCCTTCGTTGAATTATTTTTTGGATTTATCGGCCCGACTTGTGTTCGGACTGCCGTTACTTGTATTTATAGGCAACGCTCTTTTCCTCGTCGGCGGTTCGCTCTCTTCCGCTGTTAGTGCTCGGCTCCTCACTGTCAAAAGCAGTTCTGAGCGGTTCTGTTAAGCGGAATTTTGGCTCAAAGGTACTATTTTCCTTGAAATATTTCAAATATATGCAGAAAAAGGACTGTTTGCTACAGTTCTAAGCTAAAAACTCTTAATATCAATCACAAATCTGGACGTCTTTCATTATTTTCAGTTAACAACCTTGATTTTCTGTTAACAGCGACGGGCCGTAACAGCGGCGACAAACGATGGCAACAGCCTCGGAGAGAACACCAGGCAGCCGAATGGAGCCGAGCGCCACACGAGAGAACGGCGACTGAGAGCCATGTTAAATGGGGCCAAGCAGCGCAGTCGCGTCGCCGCTGGCGTCGCAATTTTTTACAAGGCGAACAAGTTACGCGCCACTTTTCAAAGAGAGAAAAAGATAAAGAGAGAGAGAGAGAGAGTAATTGTTGCACTGTAATTGTTTGCCAGCGACTTTTTATAAATAAACAACTCCAAGGCAAAGCTAACTAGTTCCAATCCACAAAATGAACACAAGATCCCAAGCGAAGAGCAAAGAGCACGCTATCTTTTTGCCTGAAACGAGCGAGCGACCGCATTCCTAACTGTAAACAAGCAAAAAGCAGAGCAAGGGAAAGAGGAAGGGGCCCAAGAATGCGGCGCTGCTGGAAAAACTCGTTTTTCCCGCTGGAAAATGTGGACAAAAAAGAATTTCAGGAATTTTCGCGCCCCTAAGAGCGAGCGAGCGAGCGTCGTACAAAAATAAATAGGCATCAAAGCAGATTGAGGAAAAAGGAATACACACAACAAAACGAGGAAGTGAGAGGGAGAAACGAGAAACTACAGCAAAACAGAGCGAACAAAACAAAATGCGTGAAAAGCGAACCAACGAACGGGGGAAAAGGAAAACCGAATTGGAACAAGAGGGGCAAGAAAGAGACAGCAAAAACGACGGCGACTTTAAATAAATATTATAAAATACACGAGGTGCAAGTGTGTGTGTGTGTAACAACAGTAATAATAATAACAAAACTGAGCAACAGACATGCAAGTGAAAGGCGTCTGCGTTTTTTTTTTTTTTTTTTTCTTTCTCTGCTTCTCCGTTTCTTGTGTTTTGTTTGCAAAAAGTGGTCAAGAGGTAGATGGCAGGAAGACAGCGGAAGGAAGGGAAGAAAATGAGAGGAAGGAGGGGAGGATAACAACTTCACATTTCGCTGATTGCGTTTTGCGCGCTTCGCCAAAGAGAAAATTAAATAAATAAATTATTTATTATTGCCAGAGCTCATTTGCCAATAAAAAATAATAACAAACAAAACATAAAAAGTGTGTGTTTTCCCTATTTTATTACTGCAGTTGTAAACTAAATGTAATATAAATAAACTTGCTTTACTCTGCATATATGCGAACAAATTTTTAATTATGCTATTTATATTGAAAATATAAATATATATTTTTAATCATTCTCTTTTTTTAATGGCTTTTAAAGCTGTTCGAAGACAGCTTTGATTTTAATTTTTTGATCACTTTATGACTTTGATCTTTTGGCTTTTTCGCTCTGAGTATTTTTTATATATTTAAACTGACAATAAGAAGTATTTTATTTTATTTGACTTGTATTAAAACGTCCCAACAAATATTTATACTTTTTTATTATAGAAAACACTCGATTGAGGAAAGATATTTATTGCCTTTGTTACTGTTTGATAACTGTTCATGTGTCCCCAGCGATATTATTTTCATACGAAATCTATATAACACAAATTAAGCATTTTTTTCTTTAATGGCCAGGAATTATATTTTATAAGATGTCTTTTCATTACCTGCCAATTGTTTTTTTTTTCCCCTATTTTATATTGAAGTTCACAATATTTACCTTGATGGATTTAAGTCTGCGCACAACAAAGTTGTTGAATTTATTGGACCAGCTTTTGCATTTCATGGGTAGGCCGGAAAAGTCTCCTCCCGAAGAAGAAGGAGACGGCTTGGTGTAGAGATGGCGAAAAACAACGGTAAATACACGGATTGCTTTACTCGGCACTCATAATTTTTCATCAGTAATTATCTCTTTTGCTTTGTGTTGTTGCTGATGATGTTTTTGTAACTGTTTTTCTTTTATTCACTTGTGGTTTCACTTCAGCGACAATTGTGTTTTTGTTATTTCTCCGTTTAATTGCAATTTTAGTGCGTACGCACACGACACACGCGAGTGCAGAACGTAAACACGCTTGGAAAAAAGACACAACGAAGCGAAGACTTCTCGATTTTCCTTTTGGCGCGCTGAAAGCCAGACGAAGGAAAACTCTGTTGTGTTTTTGGTTGCGACTCTCGATTTCTGTTTTCCGTTTTCAGTCGTCCGTTCTCCCAACCGAACCGCGCGAAGTTTGAAAAAAGAGTGAGCACGATTGTGCTTGTCGTTTGGGTTTAAACTAAAATGAACTGCGAGCGCTGCTGCGACGGAACAGTGGAACGGCGCGGCATGGAACACGGAACGGTGGGACTGAGTGCTCAGGGTGGGCCACTTGCACCGAAAATTCGTGCTGTTCACTTCGCTGGCAGAGAAATAATGGAGGGGGTTGGCAATGGGCGTTGAAATGTTGTTTATTTGATTATTATTATTTGTTTGGACTTTTAGAGGGGAAAAAATATAAGAAAAATTTTAATTTGTACAAAAAATGTTTGCCTTTTTGGGGCTGTTGAGTTTTTTTTTTCGAAAGTTTGCATCTCTTTGTTACTTGAATTTTTTGCTGGTTATTAATATGCAAAATGAAATGTTTTTTTTTATTACTGTTTATGTTTTAAGACTTTTTGAAGAAAATAAGATAATTGTGATTTCGGCAAAATAATTATTTACTTAAATTTTTATTTGGTTATGATTATTAAAAAAGAAAAGTTTTCATTTTCCATTATTTACTGTTTATTTTTATAGTGTTTAAATGCCTTGAAAAAACTACGAATAAATTAAAGCACTTTGCGCTTTACTTTACAGTTACAAATGCAAAATGTATAATATTTGAGCGATATTCGAAAATGCAAAACTGAAATGCGAAAAATCGAAGTGCGGTTTACGATTTGCAAGTCATGGTTCCCGTTATTGGCAAACAATTTGCGTTTTTTTATTTGCGTACTTTTCTCCCCCACGTCTTGCACCCATTAATTATTTATAAACACTTTGTGACGCACTTGTTTTCCATTTCTTCAACTTTTTAACATTTCTTCGACATGCAGTTCTTTTTCTCAGCGAAAACAACATCAAAGGTGAGTCAGTCCCCGCGAAATTTCATGTTTGGATCTTCTAACGGTTTGTTTGTGTGGTCCCCCTATCTTCCTCTCCTTCTGTCTAGCAATTATGTGCATTTACTGGAATTTGAACTATTTGGAACTGCCGCCGCCGCCGCCCCTCCGCTCTCTTTCTCTACCCAGCAAGCGATCGTTCGTTGATCCGCGCTCTTAAGTCCCGTCGAATGCCTTCCACAAAATGCAGTCCACACAGTTCATTGCGATCGCTTAGTTCCATTACTTCCCAAACGTTCCCTGTTTTGCTTTCATTACGTTCGCGCGCCTTTTTCGTTTGCGTGTGTGTGTGTGTGTGTGTGAGTGTCTGTCTGCTGCTCTCGTTCTCGTTTTTACGTTTTTACTACGAAACCGCGCAATGCTCGGGCGGGGGCGAGAGCGAGATGCAGCGAAAACAAAACAAAATTGTAGGGGTGGGAATGAGAGGGGGCAAAGTGAGGACTGCAGTCGCTGCTGCTGTTGCTGCTGCGCTGCTGTTTCTCTGCCGAAGTCGACGCTGTTTCGTCATCGAGTTTTTCTCCTTCACGTTGTTGTTGTTTTTTTCTTCCTCTCTTTCCGCTTGATGATGCTTCTTCTTCTTTGATGTTTTACTTGCAATTTTCCTAGTGTTGTTTTTGTTAATGTTGAACGTTTTTCAGGAATTATTTATATTTTTATAATTTATTTAATATTTTAATATTTATTTATTTTTATATTTTTTTCTATATTATATTCTGTATTTCGTCATAGTTAAAATGCAGCTTCTTTCTATTCTTTTACGAGTTTAGTTTATTATCTTTTCGCAAGATAAGATTAGGAGCCGAAAATAACCAATAGCGATTAAAAACTAAATTGAATGGTTTTAAATTAAAGTTCATAAGACTGTGACGGAACCATGACAACCTTGAAAGTGTTTTTTATTTCTGGCAATACCTGAAGGGGGTCTCACGCGAGGGTATTTTTGTGGCTAAATCATAAATACAAAGGTGAAAATGGTCAACTTAAAGATGCAAATTCTTAGAACACTTTTTAGTAAAACGATCCTAAATCAATAATCAAACTTAATACCCTTCCTTTTTTTTTTATATTATTTTGCATAGATTGTCTTACGAATTTCGTTGGATTTGTTTTATTTATTTTTGCCTTTTGCTTTTAGCATTTTCTGGCTAATTCATTTGTTAATTTTTTTCTTTTTGCTTTTAGCCACAACAAAACATACAAACATACAAACATATTTTGGAAATTAGCATTTTTAATGGGCATTGGAGGTTCGGGCGAGACACAATGTCGCCTAAAAAACCGAAATCGAGGGGGGAATCTTCGCATTTGCATACTCATTATTATAACTTTTGTTGTTGTTGTTTATACTTAGCATAACAAATTAATTTTTCAAAAATCTCTCAACTCGATTTCTGTTTGATTTCTGTTTTTATGGATTTCCGTTTCGGTGTTTCAACGAATGTTTAGTGTTGGTTTTAAGGCATTCCTGGTCCCCGAATCATTAGCAAAGAAATACGAAGCCCCTTGCCCCCTTACAAATAGTTATTAAGATACTTAAGCATTGAGTTTTCAGTGAGTCTCTCAGTTGCTTTGTTCACCTGTTTCGGGCTGGTCTACTTTAATTGCTGGGTTTCCCCTTTCAGCACCGGTTTTTGGACCTCTGCTCACCTCTCTCTCCTCTTCCGAGTCTTTGGTATCCCAGAGTTACACATCAATGGACCCGCAACCGATCCGCGTCCTCTATTTGTTTAATTTATTTGCAAAGTTAGTAAAAATATGGCTTTTTTACCCTTTAATTTTCATGTATTTTTAACCCTTTAAATATTATTCTCAGCATCGGCTCTTCGTTGTGACCTCTGAATATTTATAGTTCCTTCGGGCTATTAGCATGGAATTTGCTGTAAGGAAGCCAGAAGGTCACAGCCCCAAGGGAGTAGAATTTTGTCTGTTAAGTCAAAGAATATTTTAACATAATTTGCACACAAAATTCAAGTTAATTTGTTCGTTTTTATCCTTGAAAAAAGAGATTTTATACTGACAATAGTGCCTAATTTTCATAGATTTCGACATGATAAATTAATACTCTTCCCCCCTCCCTTCAATTATAGATCGCGTTCGATTATAAATTAATGCACATGTCGCGGGGGAAACAGAACCAATTGAATTAAAAGCCATAATTTAATTAACACCCGACAAACAAATAAAATACAACAAAATATGGGAATCAAATGGGGAAAGCCAGAAGGCAAATCAACGAAAGAGTTTCAGCCCCCCCTAGACCCGCCCCCTTTTTGCACGGTGTACTACATATATGTTATGTAGATTGCGCATACGCCGCGTGTGGCGCCCGGTTGGCGTGAAAATGAAATTGGCGCCAAACGAATTTGCAATGGTCAATTAAAAATAAAACAAGAAGCAGACGAAAATGGAACTTCAACCATAACGGTGTGTTAATATATTCTAAACGCTTTGCCTTTATTTTGTTTTTTTTAGGGACTCTTGTGTGTGCAGGTGACTGCAGCTTAAACAATAAATAATTTCGAGGTGGCGCCTCAGCGGCGATTGTCGTTCAGAGCAGTTTAGTTTATACGTTCCCACGTTCCCATTTCACGTGCCACACACGACAAGTGCACTATATATTGGTTCCGGTGTATACGACACACACGGCACATGGCACACTCTTCCAGGCCCTGGGTTTATATGGCTATTTTATGGCGACCGTGACAGATGTGTGTGCGGTGTTTAAAGCTGCTCCACACTCGTCACACTTTGATAGAAGTGTGGCTGCATTATCACTATTATGCATATTTTCATATGCATACAAAATAATTTAAAAGATCAATAGAGAGATCATGGGGTTCATTTGGAATTTACTTCATTTCAATTTTGAATCTAAACATTTCAAAAGGTAAATAATAGTTTTCTATATAAAAAGATTAAGAGGATCTTTTTAAAATCGTTTAATATTTAAAAAATAGCATCAAAAAATAAATGGTAAATGTCTAAACCTTTTTGAGATATATTTATATAGACAAACTTTTGAAATAATTTTCTACCAAAATTTTATAAATCTTAAATTAAATCTTAAAATATCCCAAAATTCAAATCTTAAAATATCTCATTTATATGAGCCATAAAATGTTAATAAAAAACGCCTCCTTTCTAGGTATTTAAAAGCCCCTTTTAAACTTTTTTAAAAATATTTTCTACCAACATTTTATAAATCTTAAATTATGTCAAAAATATAAAATATAAGCTATAAAATGCTTATAAAAAACCGCTTCTTTCTAGGTTTTTAAAAGCCCTTTTAAACTTCTTTAAAAATAAATTCCCTCATTAAAGGTAATCCCAGGTTCGGTGTTGTTCTCCTCCTTTTAGTTGTGCCTCCCCTTAGGCTTCTGTGTGTGTGTAAGTTTTTTGTTCCACCGGCCAAAGCGCAATTGATGATTGCATGAATATGTTTTCCAATTGCGTCGTAGCGAAAAAAGGTTTGCTCGTCTCTGAAAGAGCAACAGTGGCGGCGGCGTCGGGTGGCCCAAAGGGGTCAGACGTCACTGCTTCTAGGTCTTAACCTAGGTTTTTTTTAGTTCAAAATACAAAGCGTAGGCCACAAATTAAATAGTATATCTTATACAGAATTTATTTAAGCTTTTATGTTAATTTTTGTAGGCCAAAAAAGGCCCATTCTTACCCAGTTTATATTTAGTTTTTGGATTAAAATTGGACTATTTAACTTTTGTCTCACATCCTTTCTGCATTCCTGCTTTCGCTTATGCATGCAGGCTGTGCGTATGTGTGTGTGACCAAAGGCAAAAAGAGGGAGGACAAAAAAAAAATGCAAAAAGCAGACACAACATGTGACCTTTGCGAGTGCGAGAGTGGGCGACGAAAGGCGGCGGTGGCATGTGCTTTTACGCTGCGGAATGTTCTCGGCCTCAACTCTGACCTTTCCGCCCAAATGCAACGACGACTCACCTTTCCCATGCAGCCCCCGGTGCCAGGTGACAGCCAGAGAGAGAGAGAGTGCCGTCAAAAACTGAAATGCAAATGCACAGGCAGAAACACGCGGACTTCAATTTTTGTAGATTTAAGCGTTGAATTTAAATTTAAATTTCTTGAATATTTTTTGGCCTTCGAATTTCAGGTTCAAGTGCGAGCGGCCGCTGACCGCTGACTGAGTTGCAAGTGAACCGCTGGCAACGCTTAAATAATGCAGCTTCGCGTTTTCAACGGAAACTGAAACCGAAACCGAATCAAATCCAGAAGAAAAAGCTGGCGAGGGAAGCTGGAACTAGCTTCAAGTGTTAATAATATGCGAAGCCACCACCCACTACCCCCCCCTTTACGTGGGCATTGCCGGTCTAATGGACATTGGTCCTTGAGGGCCAGGCCGCGAGTAGAGGCTCCCACGCAAGAAAAACGTCAGAAAGTCACTAGGAGTCCTGCGGGATTTCAAATATACAAATAAATTGAAATGAGTCATTTGCTTGATGAATAGCTGCTGGTCTCTAGGATGGATGAATAGCGAATGAAGACGTGAATGGTTCATTGTTCATCAAGTTGTCTCTAGGATGGATGAATAGCGAATGAAGACGTGAATGGGTTCATTGTTCATCAAGTTGGGAGTTTTGTTATCATGATCATTAAGGAATACAGCTAATTATGATTCTATTATTTAGATTTTAATAAGAACAATTAATATTTATAACTATTTTTTACACTTTACAACATGTATTAGTTTATTTTACAATGGTTTTGCATAATTTCCAACAATCGAGATTCTCATGCGATGAATCCATTCAATATCCACTTGATGGCCTCATGCAATGCGCAGTTGCATCCTCCCTTCGGCTAATTTAATTGCCATTTACAGGGATCCCTCAACGCTTCTGGCTTGGGGATACAACATAATGTCAAACTGTCAGCCAATGTGGACACCAACACTGCCCTCAGCTGGCATTTCTGGCCCCCTGACTGAGTAGCAGTAACCGCCCACCGGGTGACCTCTTCACCCACACGGACACGCCAGCAACACCCACAACACCCACAACACCCACAACACCCACAACACCCACTCTACATTGTGATACACCAAAGAGAGACGAGGAGAGTGAGGAGGGGGAGTGCTATTCGGAGGAAAAGGGGCGGTGTTGGCGGTGTCCTGGTAACCCAATTACTCAGATCAAAGGCAAGGCACTTCGACCTCGTGTCGTTCTCGCCCTCGCCCCGCCCACGGCTTTGTTCCTTTCTGACTTTTCTGACACACACAACTTTATTTCGCTCGCTGCCATCTCTGAAAATTGCGCCAAAAAGTGTGAAATGAATTGTCATGACGTCCTCTCAGTCATTACTTCTATACTCTGGGATTGTATGACTCCAAAAGGGTGTTTTGGTTTACTTTGAAAGTGGTTTAAATTTGTTAACAAAAATTTATATATTTCAGGGACTTTAGAACTCTTCAAGAGGTAATTGAATTGTTACACTAGTAACTTTATAGTTAGTAACTATTTTTAAGGCTAAAAGAGTAAGACTAAGAGGTATAATCAGTAGCAATTTATGCTTATTTTTAGTATGTTTTCAGATATTATGATTAATTATTATTTATGATTAAATTTTTACACAAAATCGTAAATATAAAGGTAAGTTTTTCAAAGTTACCCATTGGTTCTTTGAGCCTCTGTAATTCCCATAAATTCCAATATTTATTCCAGGGATTTCCCTTTCCAGGTAACTCTACATTCGAGTCATCTTCCCAAGAGATGTAAAACCTAGCTTTTTAGGCTAATTGCTAAAGACTTTCGAGACACAAAAGTATCTAGAATATCGCAAATACTTTGGCTACAAGAGTGTAGATGGGCGGCAGGCCCAGGCCCCACGACGGCACGTGTTGGACCAATTGGAGACGCTTGGAGCCGCATCGAATCCGAATTGATGACGCCGGCAAACGGACGGACACGCTAATTTCCTGGTCAGTGTCACAGAGTCACAGCTGTACGTTTTGCTGGTCGTAATCGTACCACTGGATGAGCCATTGACGTATACGTAATTTTTGTGACGTCACTGCTTAAAGTCGAGTCGAGTGGAGAAGAGTGAAAGAGTAACCCTGCCGATAGCCGCCTCCTGCAACAGGCGAGGCGAGGTGGGCGTGGGAGTGTACATAGAGACGAAAGGAGTACATAAAGAGGAGCGGTAAATAGGTTACTACGCTCACAACGATGCCGCACGAAGTTTTACGCTAACGTGGGCGTATAACCCCTCTCCTCTTCCGCTCTCCTTTTCGCTCTGTTACGTCACTGGGATTCGCTCGTAGTTGCATTTACCGTTAGCGATGACGGGGGCTTGGATACATACAGCCTCGTGTTCGGCTCCTCTCGGCTCCTGGCACTCGGCTCTGGCACTCGGGATACATGGCTTCGTGCTCGTACTCGTTCTCGTACTCGAATATGGGACGCGTAGCGTAACGTAAAACCTGAAACAGGACAACGTAAATGAATTTTGCATTGAATGATGCTGGCCGGGAGAGAGCGAGCGAAGAGGGAAGGGGGGTGGGGTGGAGAGATTGCGCTTGTATGCAGTTTTTAGTGTGGCAAAACTGCAATAAACTTAACTCTTAGGCAAGGACCCCCCCACGGGAATAGGGTGGGTGCAAAGCCAGGGGAATGCATCCCACAGCAGAGTTGGAAAGTAGGTTGAAGTGGGTTAAGGGTCTGAACGGTCTGAAGGGTCCTGAGTCTGAGTGACTGAGCGAATCGAGGGGGTAAGTGAGTATAACGAGCCGCCATTTAACATATTTAAAACTTAGAGTGGTCCAATTCGAGTGAAATATATATTTTAAAATTTTTAAAAATTGTATTATATTGTTATATGTAGTGTTAATAATTATATAATCTATTTTATATCTTAAAGTAAATATTAATTATAAAAAAAATTATACAAAGACCTAACCAAAAATTCCCTAGGCCATAAAAATGCCTTGCGAATCCTCGTCGCTCTCGACACTCGAGTCCGCATAATCCCCCCAAAATGGATTATGAATACACTGAATCCCTGCATTATTCACTTCCGGCGCTCCCTCGCTGCCGCCGGGGCAGTAAAGCGTGCTTATTCATTAGGTTACTATAAAAACGCACGCATAAGCGATGCTCAGCTGAATGAATAAATGAATAAAACCGGAGGGGCAGGAGAGAGTCAAGCGTCTCAACTTGAGTTAAGCGGCGGCAACAGGATGCGCAGGTGGAGGAGGTAAAATATCCAAGCTCAAGGACCTGCTACGTGAGGCATTCGGTTGCCTGCCCGCCGCTTTTGATGCCACAGATGCCAGGGCCAAGTATTCCTCAGTAGCAGCAACCAAAATGTATCGTGTAAATATTTTATTGCACAATGTATCCATCTCCATCCACCAGATACACTCAACAGCCCGGAGCCAGAACCAGGACCAGAACCAGAGCCGAAGCCGGAGTCCTGTGTACATTCTGCGGCTTGTATACCAAGAGGGCGTATGTACATACATATACCAGGGATATGTGTGTATATACCAGACTCGGAATACACTTATATAAGCGAGTGTACTCTCGTGGCCACCTCTCGGCTCCCAGAGGCTGACGAGTGAATATAGCACAAATGCAACTGGATGTGGAAGTGGAAGTGACAGACTGTACCCAGGGCCTATATAGGCCAGACCATTGGCCCATATATACCCCCGATGCATATGCCAGCTCCATGTATTTGAACAATTGCATCTTGCTCAATGGAAAATAGCGCTTAATGTAGGCTCAATGTCCCTCTGCCTTCGTGCCTCAGTTACTGTCCCTCTGCCTTCGTCGTAGGCGAGTAGTTAGGGACAGTAACTGAGGCTACTGTCCCTAACTACTCACCTACGACTCTTAGCTATTCGCTTACTTTCGTTCCAAAACAACCAGCTTTCTAGGCTGTTAATGAGTATTTATGCGAACTCATCTGGGCTTCGGCCAGTTCCAAAGATTGGTTATACAATTGCAGTGGGCTATTTATAGCGTCTAAGTGGGTGGGTCAGGTAGGGATAATAGAGGCAGACAGGCGATATTTATGAACGAAAAGACCTTGCTTTGTATTGAAGTTAAAAATTAAATGAAAATTTGTTTTTTCACTTATGCTATTCAAAGTTCTCACTTAACTTTGCCACTATCCTTGCCCGAAATAAGCTAAATTCCCATTCAAACAAAGTAAACATTTATATTCCATGTCTCTCCCTTGGCTCCTTGGACCACCACCTGGCAGGTGTATTCATTTCAATTTAATTAGATATTTTAACAAGTTCTAATTGGCTTTTACCACCACCAGCAAACCAACCACCCACCTACTGGGAAGTCACCCCATGGAAAATGCAATTGGCAGAGAAGTTCATAAAAGTTCAGCATGGCAGAAATGGCAATTTGGCCCACGCCTCGATGCCCACGCAGGATGCTATCCCACGGATAACACCATAAAGCCCCAATCCCCCTGATCTGGTTTCGGGTGACGTCGGTGGCTCCAGCTGTTCCCTTCTGTTCCCAAAGGAGTGTGTAGGCTGTGTGTGTGTGTGTGTGTGTGTCGTGGGTTAAAAATAGAACTAGAAAAGTCACCGGCTGGCGACCGGGTGAATCAGTAATCTGCAATCAGTTCGGGGTTTCAGGGGGGATGTGGTGGTTGGTGCCTCCCCAGTGCTCATTATTATTAGTTCGAGATGCAGAAATGACGAAAGTTGATGGCCGGGAATCCATCAAATGCCGCCAAAGCAGCTGCCATCTTTTCTCCTTTGCCCGTATTCCCTATTTTCCTTATTTTCCTCCATTTAAATTGTTGACATTGATGTATTTGGTGACAAACTGTTGCGGTTTATTATCGTTTGGCAGTTACAGGAGCCGGAGCAGGAGCAGGAACATGGTTGGTGGAGGTGGCGCAAAGTCAGTCACGTAATTTGCCAAACATGTCACAGCTGCACAGGCCCTGTGGGGTTGGTTAATGATGAGGATGAGGCGGGATGAGCCTCCTTGGCATGCAGAACAGCAGCAGCAGCAGCAGCACATCGCGAGCTAAGAACAATCGATAAATCATTTTAATTGTTTCGATTTGAGGGCTGGATCAGGATCACACACATGTATCGCTAGCAATTGCCTGGGCTTATCATAATCGGGGCTTGTAGATGTTCATTTTGATTGATATTTCCATGCGTTTGGATAACCTACAACTAGGCTGGGGCTTCGAGGCCCCCAGAAGTAGTCCAGGAGCAAACGAACACACCCAAAATATGGACATTGTATTTCAGTTTCAGGTTTTATTAGTTATAAGATGCATAACGCGCTTAAAAATAAGATGGTATTACGCATCTTGTTTCTCGCTTTTGCTTATTTCCATGGTGAAATTATGAATTAACCCCCGAGTAATATCTAAATTGTTTTATCTAAGCGCCTAAATCATCCGCTGATCTCATACGCTACGTGGCCCACAAACTGCTGAGTAACTCAGGTACGACAATGCGACAATTGAACTCTCCACGATCGGGGAGGTGAGAGCCCAAAAACCAGACAGAACCGAAACCAACTGAACTTGGAGAGAGTTACCTGATGAAATCGCTGGGCTCAGATCGTAAATCAACTCCTGCAAGCACATAGATCATGCGGACTTCAGCCCCCCTTTTCCAAGTTAAAACCAAAACTGGAGCTCGGTTCGTTCAACTCCCGGCGGCGGCACGTGTCTCCCATTTCGTCCATGTCCAGGGATTAATTGCTTCGCACGGAGTTATTTTTGGATCGGAGCCCGACTGCTCGACTAACCTTTCGGAATGGCAATTAACTTGGTTGCCGCCAAAATTGATTATTATTGAAATATTATCCCTCGGGGGGAGAGGAGAGACCGGTGAAATGTCGCACAACTTTGAAACCAGAGAAACAACGGTGATGGCAATTAATTTAATTGAATACGAGATTTCGTAGCGATTACATGCCATTACAGAAAAACAAAGACCTGAAAACAAATACAAAACATCAAATTATGATTGTAAATCTACATACAAATCACTGTACAGGCGTATCAATGAATGGAATTATTATGAATGAATGCAAAAGCCTCCTGAAAAAAAACAGAAACAAAAGCGAAGCGCCATTACGTTCAGGTCTATCTATTGCTGACCCAGAAATATGCTTACAAATACTAAACTAAACTATAATTGACACAACATTATTTTTATGGAAAAATAATGTGAATGCGACGGCGGGTTTGATTCAGATGGAATATTACTTGATTTAATTTATTTATTATACTTTTAAGTTTTTAAAAAAATGTTGATCTTACTGAAAGATACAAGTATATAGTCCCCAAATATGGTAGCTTTAAGAAATATAGTCTCAGAGTTCTTGAGTTCTGTATGTTTCTTTCCATTAACAGAAAAGTATCCACATTTAATCCACCTTCTACATTTTTTAAACAATCTTTAAATATTCAAAATTTTTAATGTCTGATATTTATAACTAAACTAAATAGCTTGTCTAGTGACGCCTTAAAATAATTCTTTATATACTTTCCTCTCGATTTTTTTCCCATTATCTTTCACTTAGTGAATGGGTATTCCCCAGACCGCAGAGATATGGTAATCTCACAGTTCTAAACAATCAAAGTGCTCTCAGACACAACTGAGAGATTGGGGACTCTGATTTTTCCTCTGCCCTCCAACGGGGTCAGCTGTTTATTTACTATTTAAGTTCCTAATCAGCTAGAGATTTCAGGCGGGATGTGGGGAGCTCAACGCTCGCTTGACCTTCGCTAAATGGAAGTCAGCTGTTGAGTTATGATTTTGTGATGGCACTCAAGCAATTTACTTGCAATTTGCCTAAAAATTATATAGAATTAAATGAAGAAAAGTTTTGGGATTTACCTAAAGTTAATAAAGATCCTTAGTTAGGTATATTGTAATGTGTTCTACAGTGATCCATAAACTACAATTATTCTCTGATTCCATCTCTGACTCATCGGCGGCTGTCCGGATGTGTGGAAATCAAAACAAAACAGCACAAATCTATTTTTCGATAATAATCCCTTGCTGAACTTTGAACTTTTCGTTACCCTGGAGGCCCCAATCAAAAGGTCAGCGCGTATCTCATGCATAAGTGGGGGTGGCCTCTTAATTAGCTGCCACTTAATGGTTAATTTTTTAAATGGATTGGCAAACAAAAACACATTCTCCCTTGTCAGTCAGACAGTCAGTCCGATTAGCATTCGAATAAGCAAACAATTTGTTTCCTTTTCCGGGAAAGTGTGTGTCTCCCAGGAGCACTTAACGGTTTATCATTTAATTAGGTTTGATATGAGTCGAAAATAATATTTATTGACTTATTAGCAGATGGGGCCTTAAAGCTGTTTTTTATTTAATTGAAAATAAAAGTCAAAGGCGAGTCATTGATGATTTGTTTTTAAAATTTATAAATGACAAATATCATAAATTTAACCACTCAAAAGATGATAAAGAAAATTTTTAAGCAAAAATATGACTTTTCTATATTTTTCTATACAACTTTCCAAGTATACTTGTACATACATACTTTGTTTGGAAATTCATAACGTAGGGGGCTTATCACTTCGAGTGGCGCTGTTTTTGGACCATTATCTGATTACAGTATTTGCGGAAAATATTTGGTCAGCAATTAAGAGAGAGCGCAGTTGCGCAGTGGTGAAAAGCCAGAGATGCTCAATTGCGACGCAGTTTTGGGATAACAAAGCCGGAAAAGTTTCGAAAATCTAATTGAGAGTCTTCCCCCCCCTCCTTCGAAAATGGGAAACTTTAAATTTAGGGCTCACCGGAAAATCGAACTGCAAAGAATCTGCGCATTTCTGAAGTGTCTCTTCTGTCTGTCTGCCTCGTCTACAAAGACAATTATCTTTTTCTCTGCGTTCGCCCTTCTTCCGTTGTCCACCTCCCACCTCCCATCTTTGTTTATGCCTTTACAATGTTGCCTCCGCCGACGACGCAGAAGAAGGCAACCAAAACAAAGAAGAGAGGCAGCAGAGCAGAGAGCGAGATCGGACGAAAACAAAAACTACGATTGGGGAGCAAGAACACACATATGGAAAGAGAGAGAGGGCCAAAGACCTTATAAATCACACGAGCGTAGCATGACTTGCCATTATACGGCACACTAAGAGAAATGGGGATATCGTTAATATTATTACGAATACTAAAATAATATTTTGTTAATTTGTGTTACTACAAAATTGACTCATATAAAGTCAAGTGGATTTAGCTGAGTTTAAATTATCATTTAGTGTTTTTGTGGTTACACACTCTCATCAAGAACTTCTTTCAGTGGAGGTCCCAAAGAGGGGACTTCAATGCCTCAATCTAGATACTTCTCAGTGTGTGTGTGTCTGTGTTGGATACATCAGCGGTGTATCGCGGCCTAAAAATAGTCGCAGTCTGCGATCAGTCACAAGGTGTTATTGTGTCCAAAGGGGGCGGCCTGGGGGGCGTTTTGTTGTCGTCGTCGTTGCACGCTGGGTGATGTGATGCAACAACCGTGGCCACAATAACAAAAACATTTTCAGCGGCAAACGACGCAATTGCAGTGCGAAAGGCAAAGCAAAACAAAAGCACAAATTGATGATCACTTTCGGGGATGCTCTTCAGGGAACGGGAACGGGAACGGGAACTACTATTTGTACTTTCAACCCGGTTTAGTCTAGTTTTCGTCGCTGGGAATTTGCGAATTTCACAAGATTGCGATTCGCTCTGCTTCTGTCGCCAAATTGAAGATACAGAAAGAGACAGGGGGCAAGAAAAACAAAAAAAAAAAAGGCATAGGGAAAGTCAAATAGAAAATAATGCAAAATAAATAATAATAAAATAATACAAGGTACAGGGGATACTGTAGGATTCTGTAGGCACTTCAAGGTTGGGGGTTCTCTTACACCACAGTTTCCACTATACCCAAGTTTCCCGTATCTGTAACTTGTATCTGTATCTTAACGCTTCCCTTGGCTACTTTGGTATTCTACCTCTGAGGGGGGTTGGGGTTGCGTCTGTCTGGGCGAAAAGGGCGGAAACTCAA
>JAEIII010038586.1:0-15759 GCA_018905755.1 Drosophila ohnishii | reverse complement strand
TCTTAGTTATCTTATACTCCTTTTAAATATCCGTTAAACAACAAAACTTTGGCTGGCAAAACTCCCCACACAAGCTCCGTAACACGTGCGGCTGCTTAACCCTATAAAGCTCCCCCTTAACCCCCACTATTCCCACATCCATCTGCATCTCAGAGATCTGCAGAGATCTCTCGAGAGCAAACAATTTTGATTCCACATTTTTTAAACGTTTTCTCCTCTCTGCTTTGGCTTGCATTTTCAGGTAAGATAAGATCTGATTTAACACAATACGGCGGCATATCAACAGACATGGGTAAGAAAATTTCCACTTTTATTTCGTTACATTATTCGCTCTTAAGTTTCCGAAAAGAATAAAATAATAGAGTATAGCGTAGAGAGTATCGAGCAGGTCTACTAATCCCTACTAAGAACGTGGAATACTAATCACTACGCGGTGTCGGTGTTTTGATACCCTAGCATACATTAAAGGTGGCGGAAAATATTTATGCACTTGCGGGAGGCGGGGCTGTGGGTGGGCCGGGAAAACCTGGGGGCCGCGTGTGGAAATGATTGATTCACTGTCCCATGATTACGCTCCGGCTAAGAGCTGGCCATGTTCAAGCTGCCTGCTGCTGGCCCGCTCACTGCTGGCAATTAATATTAAACATGGCAATTCAATTGGCCAACAAACACGCACAGTTGAGGGGGGAGAGTGCGGAAGAAGGGCTCTCGGCCCGGTTGGACGCCTCGTTGAAACGTCTCCCTTTTCCATATCGGACATCGCGCTATCAGCTTTTGTTCCCGCTGCCGATCGAGCAGGAGAATTGCGTGTATTTTTACTATATACCCTGCAAAATGGGGACTAGAGTACGTTTATAAATTTAAAGATAATCTTCAGATTCTTCAGCATGTCGTTATATGTATGTATAAGTTACAGAAACTATAGGCAGCAGCAATCTTTTGTGTCAAATATTTTTTACAAATTTTAAAACTCATTCTATTGTGCCCTCCTATATAAAAAGTGTATAACGCATTCGTTGTTGCCCTTTTTTCTTTACGATATTCACCGCCGAACGCGAACATCAAAGCCCCAGAGCCACTGAAGGCGTTTATTTCAGCCTGTTGTTTGGGACCTTTTGATGCGAGGTTATCAATCAGTCTTGTCTCGCGCAGCTACTTCTTAAAATCCAATTACACACGTGAACAAGGAAGAAGCTGGGGGACAGGGGAAGCCTCTGAGGGAAGTGGGATCTGATCAGCGCGGGTCTTGAGCTTCCTTTTTTGTTGTCTTTGGTTTTTTTTTTTTTTTTTTTGAGGGCAGGCCACTCAAATTACATACATTGTTGCCGGCGCATTGAGGCGCAAAATTGCGGGGCCATCAACGAAGCCAAAGCCACCCAGATTCAGATACTCTGGACTCCGGACTCGGCTACTTCGCTCCCACTTATTATTTATATTCAATTGATAATCTCGTGCAAATCGGTAGCTAAATATTGGCATAGGCGCAACAAGTGGGCAGCCAAGCAACACTCAGTGGATCAGCTATCCCAGATTCAAGATCCACGATCCATAAGCACGGGAAAAAATATTTATTAATTGAATTTAAAATCTTACTTATCAAAAGAATAAATTCAAATTAAATCATATCTTATTCGTACTTTAAAATAATTTTATATGAGCTAAAAATTCTGTCCCTTTACAAATTCTTATCAAAATATCTTCAAAATAACTTAAAGTTCAACTTAATTTTTTCAAGTGCAGCAGCACTTTTGGCACTCTTCGATAAGCCCAGATAAGCCGAGCTACTGGCTGCGGATTATGGCCGCCACTTAAGAGGGATTTTTGGGGGCGGGAAGGGGTCTTGGCCAGGAGGACTCCACCGATTCTGCGCTCCACTCTACTCTTCCGGCTCCGCTGACATTGAAGGCCGCCGCGTTTTGGTCCGAACCCGCAAGAGATAATTAAATAGCGGCCTTAATAGAATTAAATGCCGTGTTTGCATTTCAAAATCCGCAACGTGCCAAAATGCAATGGCCAACGGGCTGACGCCCCCATGCCCGACTCTTTACCTGAATGGCCAGCCAGGTGGATGGCCGGCCGGCCGCCCGGCAAAAAAATGTCAATTTGGACAAGTTTTGATAATTGCTGGTGTCCCCCCTGGTAACCGTGTGTGCGAGTCACCGAACGTGAGTGTGTGTGGTGTGGCTACTGTGCGGCACGCTGCACGTTGCATGTGGCCATGTTGCATGTAGCATGTTGCAGTTAATAATTATTGAAATGTGCGGCCTGCCAGGAGTTGTGCTATGCTCCTTGCGCTTCCTGCGCGGCTTCCTCCAAGTGCACTTGGAAAAAATCTTTATAAGTCAGACCCTTACATTTTATACTTTATAAGAAGGTCTTTTAAAATATATTTCATATAATTTACACCGCAACTAAATTTGTTCTCTTTACTACTAAAAATTCATTTGTTATTAACAACTTTCTCTGAGTGTCTCCGTCCGTCAGTGGCTGCATGCTTCGTTACCTTTTAGCCTGGCCAAAAGGCTAACAATGCTTGCATTTTCCCACCTTTTTCACATAACTTTTTCTCTCTATCCCGCTCTGTTTTGTTTTTTGTTTTCCTCTCCGTTTTTTAGGGTTTTTTGTTTTTGCTTTGTTTTGTATGTTTGCTGCTGGTGGCAGGGTAAACAAGTCGGCCACTTGGCCAACTCGTTACTTCCCGCCAACTTCAGCCAACCCCCTTTGCACATACACACATGTCGATTGGCGATGTCGAAGTTGTTACCACTTTGGACGCGCGGTTCGGCCCCCGACGGCAGTCAGCGGCTTCGGCACCGGCACCCCTGTAATAAATTCATATTCAAATTGTTAATTGAATATTATTTGTTAAATTTGCAAGCATTAAATGTAAATGTCAGCGGCGGATGTCCGACGCAGGGGGGCGTGGCCAGTCGGGGGCGAGTGCAAGTGCGAATGCGAGAGTTCCTTTTGTTGTATAATTTCGCAATTTTCAGCCGGTGTTCACTTTTAATTGAATTTATGCGATTTTAATAGGGAGCAGGTTTACTTATCGAGGGGATTGATTTAGGGGAGGATCTCACAAGGTGTTTTTTAGGAATAGAGTTTAAATATTTTTAAAATAGGAAAATATAGGAAATATATAACATAGGTTTTATAAACAATGTAAAGAGTGTTTCATTTACTAATTTATCTTTATATTCCTAGAAGTCAAAAGTAAATCGATCAAAAACTCGGTCACTGTTCCGATGACCTCAAAAAATCGTTTGCAAATATTCGGAAACACCAACCAAAAAGAACAAAAAAATACAAAACAAAACAAACAACTGAAAAACCCTCCCAGGAGAGTTTTAAAATTCCCAAACAAATGACAAAAAGGTGGCAAAAAATTGTGCCAAATACGTATGAGTACTGCGAGTCCTCAGACTGCTGTTCGCTGGTCGTTGTCCTTGTCGTTGTGGCTCTGCAATTTCCATAATTCATATTCATAGACATTACACAATGCCGGCAAACCAGAGGCGACGGAGAAAGGAGAAAGGGATTCCGAGTCCAGACAAACAAACGGCAGCACCTGCAATACGGATAAATGTCCGCCCAAAAAAGAAAGAGAAATGCAAAAAAAAAGTATCTGTACAGAGTGCAAAAATTCCGCACATATGCTGAAAGCCAAAAAAGTAGAAAACATCCCAGATAGAAGCACTGAAAACTGTCGCAGCACGCTTATGCATAAATTAGAAGAAGAATTCAGCCATTCATTTGATGAGCTTCAAATCACCAGCAAATTAGGCCAAGTATCTGGCAGATACATGCCACTCACATCCGCATCCACACCACATCCTCGTAGCAATTTGATTTTACACACTTCGAAATTATTAACTGGGGAGCACTTTGTGTGTGGCAAGTGTAAGTGCTGTAAGTTCATAAAATGGCATCAGGGCACTTTCGTTTTTACCGTTGGCATTTCCAGCAGCATCTGCAGAGAGCGGATGGAACTGGGGGTGAAAAAAGGGGGCTCACAAGGACATGCTCCCGGCATGTGTCGCCAATGGACATCTGGCCCTGGCCAGAGCTGGACTAGTGTGCCGGGGTTTCACAGGTTTCAATTAATGAATTAGTAATTTCGGCTTCATTGCCGTAATGAACACTTTGGGGAGGGGTAAAGGGGGCGACAAAAAAAGGGAGAGTGTGTCCAAGCTAATTATAAGGACTAAAATCAGGTGTGGTCAGCTAGGGATAGTCCGAAGGAAGATTAGATTATTATTAACTAAGGTAGATAAGTTCATAGGGACTTAGGCTTAAGTTGTCTAGTTTTATAATAGAAAAGATAAAAAGATACATGTAAGGAAGACCTCTTATACAATAACAATACCTTTAAAATTCTATTAACTAAATCTAGAAAACAAACATGAAATCAAAACACTAATACTTTATGACGAAAACTCACAACGCTTCTTTCTTAGAACTGTATCTTTTAAATGCCGGTTGCTATTTTTACCATTCAAGCCAAGATATTGTCACAAAACACTGTGTATTTAGTTCCACTCTTCAAATAGCACAAAACACTTTCAACTGCATTTAACCGAGCTTTGATTACCGGTCCCGAGCAATACAATTCACCATATCATTGTGTCATTAAAGCGTGTGTATCTCATCCATTGCTTCTATTTACTGTGCCATCAGGCTAATGATTGGTTACGGTTTGGCCAGCAGCTGAAATGGTAAATGGATCCACCTCCAAGGGGAGTCGTCGTAAGTGCGGCAATATTTGCTCGTTCAACATTACATTCCTATGTTTACATATATCCGGTAATCGTTGAATTTACATTCGTATCTTTTTCGACTCACTTCTTGCACTTTTCCTGCTGCGATTCGGCTCGCTCCGCTGTAGGTATGCAATTAGTCAATTAATTTGAAAATTTATTAACCGCCAAAAACCAATTTGCTCCAGATCGGCGAAAAAAATATAATAAAAACACAAACACAACGTGGAGGAAGGAACCGAAACAGAAACCGAAAACAAAACAAAAGATCGCGAAATGCCGGCGGTAAACTGACCGCGATTTTGGTCAAGATCACGGCAAGATACATTCGAGATCCATTCGAGGCGTTGGTCAGCGGACAAATGGTTGCGGAACTTTCAGCGAGTTAGGGATTTGATTTGGAAAAAGGAGTCGGGTTCCCTAGAGCTTCATCCCTTCCCCCTTAATTTTTTTTTCTTTCAAAAATTTGTGTGTGGAAATGTAGTGCAGATAATTTATGGGCTCGGCGGTTCGGCGGAAGTGCGTGTGTATCTGGGAGATACGAATCACAGAGCGGCGCAGCGGCTACCGATTTTCTAGGTCAAAAAGCAGAGTCCGCGAAATAAATGACTTTTGTGCATGTCGCGGACTGCCAGCCGTCGGCTTGGCTTTGGGCCATAAATTCAGCTGTGTGTGTTTGAAAAGTGTTTGTTGCCCGAGAATACCAACTCTTTGTATGATTAATAACGCTCGCTTTGCGCTCGAAGTAAAAACCTGCTTTTTGGGCGGCCATCATGATCAGCCGATCGCAGAGACCCGAAAAAAAACGAGAACTGAAGGCGACATGACAGTCCAATGTCCGTCAGACAAATGAAATGGAACGATCACTTGCAGATATCATACCAAAGATTACCTGAGTTCTCCGGCTGATCACTCACAGATCACCTGTGTGGGTGTGAGCCCATTTTGAAAATTCCGATTCGAAAAGGTAGAAAAACTCTAGTGATCGCCACCTGATGCCCAGCCATCAGCGATCATCGCTTGCTCACCGCACAGGTATGCGCGAGCTGGCTCGCTCTCCATCTCACTCTTCGATTCTTCCGCTCGTCGGTGCTCTCTTGCTCACTCTCCCTCTTTGTCTCTCTCGCGCTGCTGCTCACCTGGCTCACCTGGTGATCGATCATCTTTTCGCTCAGCCGGTTTTTTCGGAGCCTGCTCAGGTATTAATTTATGTGCTCTCGCCGGAGTGAATCTCACCTTTATTCGAATTGGAACTTTTTGGAGCGGTTCTCTAGATCGTTTACGATATTCAAGTTTGGCTACTCATAATTCTGATTAGACGTTGCCAAGAAGTCTGTTATACAGGTAAGGTTCACCTGGAGACGTTAGAGCCGCACAGATAAGAGATTTAGTTGGGATAAGCTGAATAGGAGGGAGAATTTTAAACAAGTTACCTTTTGAGAGGTATTAAAAAATTAGGAAGTATAAAGCAACTTATATATTTTTTATTCGTATTCATATTCAAAGAATATTGTTACTTTTTTATTTTCAAACATATTAGGTGAAAGATTTTTGCTATATTAAATATATAAAACAATTTACTATTAAATAGTTTTGTTTAAAAGAAATGTTCATTTTCATTAGGTTCCATTAGGTTCCTTTACCTAAGAATAGGGTGACAATAAATTTGTAGCTAGTAGATCCAATCCCTAAATAGAACAACCTAGAACCCCCTCCAAAATGAGGATGAAATCACGTCCTCATTTCCAAGGAATTCCAAAAGGGACCCACCGCAGTAATCTCAATCGATGATCTATTAACGAGTGACCATAAAAATTATGCAACTTTCCGCTGCAGCCACAAAATGGATGCCCATTGAGTGAGAATGCCATTTCCTTTGTCAACGGCAGCCATAAATCTTGAGCATATTAACATGGACGTGCGATGAAAGTGCCAGCCAAATATGTCATTGTCAGCTGGGTGTTGGCCAGGAGAGACTTAGGTTCTGGACTGGCAAAGGGGGGGAATGGAAATGGGATTGGGAATCAGACGCCTCTGCGGCTGCCGTAAGTGTGCGGTGTATTGACACCTGAGATGGAGGCCAAAAGAAAGTTAGAGCCCTTCTTCGATCGATAGAACGAACAGGTAGGTAGGTTCGATTCGGTTCGATACGGTTTGGGCCATAAATCACCCATTCCAGCCTCAGGCTCAGCCTGATAACTGGCCAAAAAGTATTTCTGGCCTGTTTATCGCACTCGATGCATTTTCGAATTGGTCAAAGTATTTTCCCGCAGTTATGCGCAACTTTGTTGGGTTGTGTTGTGTGTGTCTGTGACACAACACAAAACATGACCAAATTTTTGGGCGTGAGCTCACAGAAAGAGGGGTTTATATAGAGGAGAGTAAAAGAGAGACAGCGAGAGAGAGAGACGGCAAAGTGACAGCGCCCATAAATCTCTGTAACATGACACTTTTGGCAATGGAAATAAAATATGGCATTCGCTGCACCAAAATGTCGCACCAGGCTCCTTTGATTTTTGTTCTGTTTTTATTCTACTTTTCTGTATTATTATATTTTGCTCTTTTTTGGCACTGCCTCTGACACTTTGGCCCACTGTACACTGGGTATCGTTCAGCATTCAGCTAATTACAAATGAAATTACAATGGTCACAACTCCGATCCTCCGCGGCTGCTGCTGTTCCTGCCGCCAGCCAAGTGTCACTTGCCGCTGTCATTTTCGTTTCGTTTTCATGTGTCACTTGGCATGGGTCTAAGCCTCCCCCCTTGCTGCTGGGACCCTCTTACCCCTTGGCGGGTCCAGTCCTTGTCCTTGTAATAAAGCAAAACGGCTGCGCATGCGCGCAAGTCACTCAGCAACAAGGCACTGCGAGAAAAGGTAATTGGGTCATGTAATTTACTCAATTTTAAATTTATATAACATATTTTAAATTTTTTTCTTTTAAATATAAGACTCAGCATTGCGCTAATTTTTTCTTACATTTTAAGATTTATTTTAGCTGTTTAGAAATATTTTCAAGAAACCTTTTCTTGTAGTGCCCTGAAAGCCACAACAAGCGGACTAAAGTCGCTGCCTCTGTCAGATTTTGTGAGTGTCACTTGGGCTGCTTTGTTGCCGGGCTGCCTGGGTCTCTCGAAAACTCGGGATCGGTTCCCCGGGACACAATACACCACACCAGACCAGACCAGACTCTTGGGTGTTATCTGTCCCGTCGACCGTCTTCAGTTTCGAGCGTCTTTCAGTTGCATCTCCGGCTCTGAATCCGAATCCGAATCGGAATCCGACTGGCTCTGGGCCTGTGTATCTGTATCTGTATCTGAATTCCTGCAGAAACACGCGAAATGCGCGCCGCGGCGTATAAAACTGTTAACTAACTCAATTTTGTAGCTGTCAGTTGGCCAAGTTGGGCTCCGGAGTTCAGCATGGGTTAATGAGTTGTTGTTGTACACATGTCACAACAAATTGCCAGCCGTTGAGCATAGCAGCCTCGGGCGGTTGAGTCATAAACAAATCACTTGACCCGCGGCGAAAATCGCACCATCCGACGGATCCAGAGCGGGCTTATTAGTACATACCACAGGGATCTCGAGCAGGTAGTCCAGAGATAGCTTTTAGCACGTGTGATTTCACGGATGCACGCGCACATGTCTGTCACACAAATGTCACTTAGAGTTGCAAACGCCGCGGACGCTTAGCTATTTCATAATTTTGGGGGAGCGCAGGGCACTTGACATTGACTGGGGGGAGAATACTATATACTATATGGGGAATTATGCGAAAAGCGAGTCCGGAAATTAAGTATTCGCGGCACACTCGAGCAGCCGCCAAGTGACCAACAAGAAATGAGGATCTGAACGCTGAGAAAAATAATATTAAAGGGGGGTTTTGGGAACAGAAAAATGTATTTAAGAATATAAAACAGAAATTTAAATTATAATATAATATTATGAACAAATATTTAAAGCGAACTTTTGATATATGTTTTATAGTTTTTATAGGTGTGTGTTTTTCTCGGTGTGGTTTTCTTCATACCTCTCCTCTTGAAAGAATCCCTCAAAACGAAAACAAAGTTGACAATTCAATCAGTCCGCTTTTGCTGTGGGAAGTTCTGGTCCTTAAATATATAGAAAATAGTTAGTTGTTTGCACTACAACTGCTACAGTTGCCATTATTTTGTTTGTTTTGTGTCACTCGAGGGGTGCTAGAGAGGAAAATGGGGAGGGAAATGGGTAGCAACGTTGACAACGGCAACAATTGCAGCCACAACAGTAAAAGGGGGGGAAAAGAGGGCTCTCCACGCGGTAATTCTGCCCAGAAAGAGTTTTGCACACACACACAATCGCACACTCGCACAGAGGCAACCAAACTTGAGGCCATAAATTTGCAACGGATCACATAAATCACATTCAAGTGAAGCTTAACACACGCGCCCAAGTAGAAGAAAAACACACACACCCAGAGACTCACACAGCCTCGGGCACATTGCCACCTCTTTTATGCAAGGCACAAGCATTGTGGTTGTGTGTGTGATAGGAAAAAAGGCATAGCTAGGAGCTCTAGAAACCGTTATAATGAGAATTCGCAAAGTGTCCCCAAGAGGTCACCAAAGGTCAGTTTAGATGCATAGTTTTAAATTGCAAAAAAAAAACTACAAGATTCATAGTGTTAGAGATAAGTATATGTGACTTAAGGAGTATAATCTGATATATATTTTCTTTGACAGTACGAAATTTCATATCATTTGGGCAAATATTATAGTAACAGCACAGATTTAAAGATCTTTCAAAATGCAGCCAAAAAGTAGGCAAGACTTTAGACGCACTAAGAATAGGAATATGGTATAGTTTGCATATTCTACTTGATATGATATACAAATTGTTAAGGAATTTAAGATGCTTCTTCAAAAGATTCTTATTAAATACCGTCAAAAATTCCAAACATATTTCCTCCTAAAACCACTTGTCTATTAAGCAACAGCTCCTGAAATTCCCCACACAGTTTGGTAAAACTTTCAAGCCAAATTAACTAAACGGTTAAGGCAACAATTGCAAATTGGCAACAAATTCACAGATCATAAAGTGCCCAGAGTCGAGGTGGGACAACAATTTCGGCTGCACTTCCATCTGCAACTTCCAGTTCAGCTCAGTTCCCAGCATCATTTGAGGAACTTTGCCATTTGAACTTGACATTTAGCACACGGTTCGAGGGGACTTCTTTGCAAAACAATTGCAGGCCAAAGCCAACCGACGACAGAGACGGCTAGACACGGGCCAGAAAGAGAGGGGATGAAAATGAGAATGAGAAGGGAAATGCACTTTTGGCATTCCTCGACTGCCATAGAATGCCATCACACAAACATACACAAGGAGCGACACACACACACATGTGCCGGCAAAGAGGACACAAGGAAACACAGTTGCAAGGGTGCGAAAGGGAGAGAAGGGATGCAGAGCAACCCCCTGCCAGCACAGGCAGCCAGAACGAGAGAGAGCGGGGCGAAAGAGAGGGTGAGTCCGGCCCAGACGACAGGCGGCCATTGCAGCACCTGTCGACTGTGTCGGCCATGCGGCAGGGTCGCGTGCTCTGCGCTGCTCCGCTTTATTTGCTTCCCGGATTTTGCGCCATTAACAATATGGTTTGGTATCGGTAGAGGTATTGATAGGGGAGGCAGTGTCCACCCCTTTTAATAGTAACTCTGTGCAGTGCTGACCAATTGGTAATTAAACTTGGCCAACATATATATTAAAGATTTATTAAAAATATTAAAAATACGCTTAGAAAATAGGTTTTTGAAGTTTACAAAATTTATTAAACCAATTTTAAGAAGTTCTCGTTTTTAAATACTTTTAAATGTCTGTATTATTATTTTAAATTAATAGTTAAATTCTATTTTCTTCCATGTTCATAAAATAATATTTTGTTATTATTTTATGATTTGTTTGCATAATAATAATATTATAAAATTAATCTTATTTAAATGATCAAAAAATTGTCTTGAGTTCAGCTAGAAAAAATCGATTTCGGCAGCCCTATGCCCTCAGTCCTTTAGAAAATCGGAAAATGGGTTTACGACGTTGAGTTGCTTATAAATTAACCCATTGGCGAAATGAAAATATTGTCTGTTAATTGATCAATGTGTATGCAACGAGAGTGCAATTGCAATTGCAGTTGTTTCTGCTGCTGATGTAGTTGTTGTTGTCGTGCCATTTTGCATGTACTCCCCGTACATTGGTGTGCGTAATGCAGCTAAAATTTAATTAGATTCCATATTAGCCGCTGCACCAAATGCGCTCGGTTTAGGCTTTATCATCTGCATACACACACCATCGCCATGCCCATCGTATTTTATGTCGTACGTGCAAATTTATTGTTATTGAAATACAATTGCAAAATTAACTGTCAAAGTGTGCGACCCATCGTCAATGTACTCGCAGTCGCATGCCATATGTTTCCCCCTCTTCTTGGCATGGGTTCTAATTATAGGGGATGGTGGGACAAATATAACCTTCTAGAAAAAGTAAATTATATTTCTATTACAAATAAATAGAATTTCTGAAAATTTAAGCGGTAAAAAAGAAGTTTTAACACTTCATAAATACATAATTATTTTAAGAGATAAATAATAATGAATACAAGATTTAGAATTGTTATAAATTCCATAAAATAATAAAATGTATTTCCGTTTTTCGAAAAAAAATGGTACTATTCTTACAGTTTTTTCTCAACTTCTAATGCCCAGTGTAAACCTCGACTTCTTTCGTAATACCCTTGCTCAAGCCATGATTAATGTTTCTCTTATGCACTTGTTAGGGCTTCATTTCGATCCCTTTTCTTTGGCTGGAACCAAAAGTTGCCAATACCCTAAATCAGTGGCCAAAACTCGCCGCTGCTCTCTAGGCCCCGTCCCTTCGAACACCCCCCCTATAACCGCCCACAGCCCCCATCACCATCATCTCCCCCAACCCTACTATTTGCGCTAAACGAGCTTTGCATATTTACTGTACTAGCAGCAGACATTTTACGATATATTGAGAATTATTTGCAATATATTTCGCAACGGGCAACAGCAGCAGCAACAAGGACGACAAATGTTCCACCGACGGCAGCAGCAGCAACAACAAGTGCACTGTTCAGTGGAAATGCAGGCAGGGAAAGCTTCTAATTCCGGCACTGAAACCATAAGTCTTTGTCGCATTGTACATACACAGATATTTGCAAATACACTCGACAACACACACAAAGATGCACTTGAAAAAAGTTTTTTAAATTAAATATTTTTAATAAAAATGTGGATATATTTTAAATGCAAAAATACATTTATTCAAAAATCAGATTTTAAATAAGTCTCTTTAAAAACTAATGTTTCATTTATTAAATAGTTTTAAAGATCCATTTTCTTAGGTATTTATTGTCTTAAAAAACATTTTTGATGACCTAGGTTTTTTCTCAAAATTAAAAAATTATAAATTGAAGCCAGATCTATTTTTCCCCCTACCCTTTTCTCACTGTGCACAGTGTCAGAGGGACAGACAGTGGTGAACTGCGCCTTTGTATTGGTTGGCACCCGGCATTTCACCAACTACTCCCGGGTTATACCGAAGGTCCTGTGGGTCCTAGGCCTGGGCATTCGGGACTCGGGACTCGGGATCTAGCCTGAAGTTGCGCCAATAACTTTGGTTCGATACACAAGTTTCGCATATAAATTCAAAACTTATTTTTCTGTTTTCAAAGATTTTGTTTAATTTACGTAAATTTGCATAAGATACAATTGCGAAATCCTTGTGCCTGTGCCGGCTCCTTTTTCGCCTCTGCGGAGTCTGTAAATTTGTGCGAAAATTGAGCCAAAGTTCAGCCGAGGCAGCAAGAGGCAGCAACAAACATTTCTTTCTTTTTTCTCTTTCTCTTTTTTTTTGTGGATTTTATTGCCATGGCCTGGACTAAATTTGAATTCAGCTCAAATTGAAAGTTCACCAGTGCACACATACACATACACTTGTAGCCAAACGCACACAACGACGCCACACACTCGCACAACTACGGACACACCGATATTTATGCGTTTTCGAATGCAGCTCAACTCAGCTTTAATTTAAATGGATTTCTCTGGCAGACATATGGCAGCATTTGCAATTTCCAGTCCCAAACGAAAGCGGGGGGGTTGAAAGCGTCGAGGGGCGCCGAGATGAATGGGGGAGGTCCATGGGTCTCCAGTGCGGCATCGGTGGACTGACTCCACTGACTGTTGAGGATTGATTGTGCTTGTTGATATTTTGTCAAATAACGCAAATAAATACACAATTACACACTCAAGTGAATCCGAGGCAGCAATCCGGGTGCCCCGGGGGTGGTTCCGGGGGGTTAAAGTGGGCGGGCCTGGAGTCATGGGGTTAAACCGAGCATGGACGTGCTCTCTCTGTGTGTTATCCTCGTTTAAAGGATTTTCATTTGTTTAAATGTGCTTTATCGAAAATGGCCAAAAGGCCGCTGGCCATTGCTGTTGTTTCAGCTCCTGTCCCTTGTTGCCACGTACAATTTATGCTCGGTCCACAGTGGTTAAAAAATACAGTGCTTCAAGGGGTTAATTACGGTGGCAGGGTATCAAGAAAAGTTATAAAAATCCAGATTGAAGGTTTTAATTGTGATATTTAACGTTAATTTCCTTCAAAGATCATTTTTAAAGTATAATAAATGGTTAAATAATACCATATAGTAAGAAGTATTTAGATCATACAAATCATTGCCTACTTTTTGGGGCTTAAGAGTAATTTACTGCTGTGCTCATAAAAGTGAGTTTGTTATATAAATATTTATAAATCTTTTAAAATAAATGTGTAAGTATTTCTTTTTACTCAAAGTAAAAACTTTCTAAATATGCTTGGCATTTATTCTCCCACTGTAAAAACCCACCAAAGCAAATTGCCCCACTGTCTCCCCGACTTTTGACTTTGTCACTGCTTTGTTTTGCTCTTGCTGTGGCTTTTTTCGGCGCACGCCCGTAAATTCCAATGTAAAATGTTGCATTTATCTTGTAAAAATAATAAATCCAGGCAAAGGGACTTTACTCTCTCACGCTTCGCAGCACAGCGAGTAACAGATTGTGCCACCGCCCATCTAAGGGATGCGATCGGAGGAAGGGTTCGAGATGGGGATGAGATTGGAAATGGGTTCGGATGCTTGATTCCTGGACATTGTTAATGGCCGAATGGGTAAAGAGACGTAAATTTGGCTAATTTTATTAACCGTCAATAGGGCAGCCAATGGAGTTTGTATCGGGGCGATATATGTATAATAGTCCAAGGGCTGGGGAAGTGCCAACAAAAAATTAGTCAGCAGTCAGCAGTCTGTCCGCCGGCCATTAATTTAATTTATTTATTGGCTGCCGCGCATTTATTCCGATTCCAATTCGAAAATCCCGAACTGCTGTGCGATAAATTCAGCGGAATGCGAATGTGAAAATTGTGCTTCTGCATTTCCACTGCACACTGCACATGCCGAGGATTTTCATTATAAAATATTGCAGAGCGGGCGGGCGGGCAGGCGACTGTCGCAAAAGAGTTTGCAATTTATTTTAAAATAAAAGTATCTAAAAGCATGACAAATAGTGTGAGATATGTTTTTGCGCACTGCAGCAGCCGGTCGGTCCCCTCCCCACTCCCCACTCCCCACACCCAATCCAGAGACATATGATGGGGCGCCGCTGATTTATTTGCATACAAAAGCGCAGCAGACACACACACAGAGCAAAAACAACGAAATTCCCTCGGCCTGATTCCTCCCTTTTTATTCGCTCTTTTTTCTCATTTTTTATTTCTTTTTATTTTTTTGCGTTACGCCCATTTTTGACGCCAACGGAGAAGCGTCGATTGAGTTGGCTGCAGTTGCCAAAGTGGGCAGGGGTGTGGCGAAGGGGGGGCCTTGAGGGGTTTGAGGCGACTGTGGGATGACAAAGCAGTTCATGAAAAGTCCATTCAAAAGCAAATATCAAAAGGCGAGCTAACTAAAATGCCTTGAAAATAAGTATTTGAATACAGAAATATTTATTGTAAAATATAGGAGAATGAATACCTTTTTTTTATTTTTAAGAAGTATTTCTATGCCACTATTTAACAGGGGTAATGTCTCTTTAAATATATAGTTTGTTTTAAAAACAGTTATAAAACTTAAAGTCTTGATTAATTACATGAAAATAATCAGAAATCCCCTCAAATTATACCTTCTGTTAGAATA
Organism: Drosophila ohnishii; assembly: GCA_018905755.1. NCBI lineage: Eukaryota > Metazoa > Arthropoda > Insecta > Diptera > Drosophilidae > Drosophila > Drosophila ohnishii. The sequence goes on along the minus strand of JAEIII010038586.1, from coordinate 776 downwards.
CCGTTCTATTAAGGAAACCAAGCTGCAAAATATATTATACAATCCGCCTAGAATTTTCCTATTTTTAAGAGCCCAACCCCCCTCACCCTCCTTGTTTGTCTGCCCGCTCAATTCATCATTTGGCAACATTTTGCTGAGCACCAAGTTGCATTTAGTTGTTATTTATGCAAATTTTACATGCTTCAACTTTTCGCCAAGTGCGTCGTGTCGTTTTCGATTATTTAAAACTTTGTACGGAATTTACTAGATTGCGAGGCGGAGAAGAGAAGGAAGTCTCCTTTTTAATGCGCACACCTGACGCGCTGCTCGAATATCCTCCGCTGGGAGCTACCGAACTCCTTGGTCCTTAGGATTAGGGTCTGCCCTCCGTGCATAATTTTGTGCGCTGCTGTTGAGGCAAATAAATTCTTGAGACGGCTAAAGTTATTAGATTAGCATTAGAGAGCGCTTGGGAGAGGGAGGAGGACAAACGTCCCGGGGCCGAGCTTAGAATTATGATTTACCTGGGGTTATTTACATGCGCATAAGCGAAATACCTCCAGCAGCCTCAAATTGCGCAAATTTATGAAAAACTTAACTCACTGCTTAGCGAGTCATGTGGCTTTTATAGTTACCCAAACAGGCGCGGCAATTTCAACATTTTTATTTTTTATATATTTAAACAAAAAGTGGAAGTTTTCAGCATCAAGGAGCAGGATAAGTTGCCTCCAAACATAAATAATTATTGTGTCTAAAGTTATTATATTAAATTTGTGTGTTTTCTGTTTTATAAAAAG